>QNUK01000023.1:767500-820000 GCA_013621035.1 Clarias magur | reverse complement strand
AAACCGCACTTCTTTTTATGACAGCGGCACAAGTGACGGTAATCATTACTATGTTGTAGGACATATCAACAGTATGCCCCTTTTCATTTATATATAACTACAATAATATTGTGTAAATATTATAATCGAAATCTTGCTTTGTGATTACATGAAAATACATACAACACCCATTAGAATAAAGAGAGCATAATTGGATATGTAATGTGGTATTGGGACACAATCCTAGTAACAGGGAGAGAAAGGTGGTACTGGTAATAATTAGCTGGGGCAGAACTGATTAGATAGATCTCTGTGAGCAGCAGAAAGCCACGTCAGGTGGCTCTCTGTGGCCTACACGTTTCCACTCAAACGGGCTGAAACCGAAGCTTTATCCATGTTAGAAAAGGGCCCGGCTTATGTGTTACGCGCTGATAACATCTCAGCCCACTCAATATGGGAAATAATATCCACCCAGTTGTGGCTCGGAGTTCAATAGTTAGAATGCACACACCAAAAAAAAAAAAAAAAAAATCCCAAGCTGTTTCGACATTGACATCGGCCCCTAAATGCTAATGCAGTGTATGTAATGACTAAGTAAACATGGGGACTTCAAGGTGGGGCTGTGGCACCACGCGCTCTTACCCACCACCACCCACCCCCACCCACCCCCACCACACACACACACCCGCCTCACACACATATACACACACACAAAGCCAGGAGTTCTGTAAATAGCATTAGCACTCAATGGCCCTCGGAACAAAAACACTAACAGGGAAAGCGGTTAGTGCGGAGGCTTTGAGGACAGTAAAAGCGACATGGGCTAATTGGAAAACAAACCTGCGCACAAAAAGAGCAAGACCCCAACCAATGATCGTGCATTTTAGCAACAGTGAAAAAAAATGGATTCAATAAATTGCTAACACACTCCCTAAATGAGTAAAAAGCAGGTGTATTTTACAATAAATATGCTTGGATTTTAATCCCAAACACCATGATCACGTTGCACTGCGTCCTTCAGGTGAGCTACTGGAGAAGAAATCTACTGCGAAGTAGCTCTCTCTCCCTCTCCCTCGCGCCTATCACTAATGAAGCCGCAGGAGCTGCAGCACTGCAGTTAGTTGGGTAATTATTAGCCATTAATTGGGTTCAAGACCTTGAAAGGCTATGGGAAATGGGAAATCTGACCACTAAATCCCAGACAGTGCCCCCTCCTTGTCCTTCTCCTGAAGTGTGCATGGAAAGGAAGACCGGGCGCCCTACCTTAAGTACACATACACTCAACTTTCGCCAAAAAGTCAATCCCAAAGCCACACGGAGTAAATTCTGTAAAACATACGTACACCTGATTAACTGCAACCTGGCTTATTTACTGTATTCTATGTCTATTTTTGTTTTGTAAAATTATTTAGAGCTTTTTTTTATTTTATTTTACTGCATTATTAAAACTTGTTTTGTTTGCTTGTTTGTTTTGATTGGGATGGTTGAACCTTGAACATGCTTTTCTAGCGCCACTTCTTGCAAACGCAACCGTTTGATATTATTTCAGTTTTCGTGCTAACGAAATGCACGACGATATGCATGAACTAATAAAGGATTCTTAATAATATTTCGCTCCTTGTGTTCCATAAACCACAAGTGTAATTACTGCAATTTCTTCCCCGACAATTCATTATAGATATTGCTTATTTATTTAGCAGGCTTGTAATAGAAGGCTATTCATAATTCACTAATGAAGAATTATTAGCCAGACCACCCTCCTCTCTTTTTCTTTTAGTGGATTTTATTTCTTTATTTCTTTTTTAAAAATCCGTGTGATTAGGTCAAAAACAATTAAATATAAAAGTACAGTTTTTTTGCTACTGATAAATTACAAACAATGACGAAACATTACCAGCACAAATTTGGCCAACACCGAAAAAGATGTGGGAATACAATTCCATTATAAACATTTTTATACCAACATAGTTAGTTCCGCGCAGCAGGAGGTCTGGATCAGTGTTTTTGTTCCATTATGCCACATTTTTTGTGTGTCTGTTCTTATTGTTATTTGGATCCAGAGATGAGATCAGAGGAGCGCAATGCCCGAGGCAAGAAGAGAAAATTAGCCAAATACAGCAGTGACCTTAAATACGATATAATCAATCACACTTTCTACGGGAGGCAAACGCCAAAGCTTTCCGATTGTGAAATATATTCATAACAAGAACACTATCCTGGGTATGGTGGCAAAATTATTACAATTGAATAAGTGATCCTGTAAATATATTTAAAAAACATGTAAAATAATATATTAAAATAATAATAATATTAATAATAATAATAATAATTATTATTATTATAACATTGTTGGCTCTAAAAAAAAAAACAATGCATAAATAATTATTATTTAATAAATTATTATAAAGTAAATATTTATACTTAAAAAAGAAAAATAAATTAAAAACATGTAGATATCAATAAAAGAAACGAATTTTAAAATACAATAGTACACAAAGCTAAGCATTATGATGACTGATTATTATAAAAAATCTTGCCATTAACAACCATGGTATTTCTGGAGATTAAATTCAAGACTAAAATAACATTTGAATTCATAAATTCTTCCTAATTTCGCGTGTCGCATTCAACTCTAAACCTCTATAGATAAAAAAAATATTATATATTTCATGCACTTCCATAAGAATATCAAAATAAACATGTAAAGCTAATGTGTATTTAAAAAACCCACTAAGTGAAAATTTTGCAAGTTTGGACATTGACGCACGCGACTCTTCAAAAAAAAAAAATACCCACGATGTGCTTTAATTCAGGACATGGTCGGCATTGACAGAACTGAAGAATAACATCAAATGTCTTTGGTTTAGCCCCCTTCATCTCTTCGCACAGTTGACAGAAATGAAAAGGTTAATTAAGTATTTATTACATGTAGAGAGCAGCGCTGCGTGCTCGGTAGCGTTTGGTTTCCGCTCGGTAATAGGCTGCAGAAATGGCTCGAGGGCGCGAACATGAAAAGTCCCGGATGTTTGATTGGCGGCGTGCAAGCGACAGCGCGCGCGAGTCTGCGTCCAAAAACTGCAGCTCCATCGCAAACCCTAAACACGAGAGGTGTCTGAGCAATACCCGTACCAGCTTCATAAAACGAGCTGTAGCGAGTTCTGCGAGCGTATTTAAACACAAGCATTCCTGTTTAATAGCAATAGCAGGAATTGAAGTGAAAAAAAAAAAACTATTCGGGAAAACTCAAACCATATTACTAAACAACAAAGATTGGATCAATCAGGTACAAGTCCGTTAATCAGCCAGGTCATGTATAAAGTGTTGTTTTGAGTAACACAAAACACATGTCATGTTAGTAGAACGAAACCCTACGTTCGTTTCCTTTAAACAAAAGGTAAGTAAGGGCCTGGGATCAGTTAGGATCAGTTTCTCAACCAAATTGTTTTATTACTTAAATATTCTGCCAAAATGTTACTTATTAAGATCACATCCGCCAGGTACACAAAATAGACATATACACAAATGGAAATGCAATGTGAAGTGTAATAACCACAAAACATTAATATAAATAAATAAATAAAACAGCACTGGGAGGACATAGAGTATAGGCTATGAATTCTGCAAATCAAGCAACACTGGCAGCATTAACTAATATGAGATTTCAAGGAGGGGGAAAAAATCTAAGCATTTTAATTAATTCATTGCTCAGGTTCAGCAGTTTTGACTTTGATTTGGGCATGTTGCTACCTCAGTGGGTCATAAATAGACTAGTGAGGAGCAGAATTCTATGAAAGCACTCTTACACACCGCACATTTCTCTGGTCAAGCTGGAAACCTTTTCCCAAATGACTACGCATAGTTTCCTTTTGATTAGGACCATCTTCTGACCAGACTCCTCAGCAAAACCAACACATTTGTGATTTCAAACACATCCTGCTTTGGGAAGCCTTTGACCCATGACAGAGCTCTGTGACATGGTTAGAATAAACAGCATTCGCTACTCGCTTGTGTCATGTGTGGAACAAGTAGCTTTTGTGGACAAGAAGCATACAGAGGGGATATGTGAGTCAAAAGGGATTTTTAAAAAAATTCTATATAAGTGTATGGTCACAAAGTTTCTGTATAAACCTGTGTAAGAAAAGACTCTCAGCTAACCACAGAACTGACAATCCATGCTGGAAAAATCTAGCTTCTATATAGTAGAAGTTTTTGTACATGTAAACCCTAGTAAACAAATACAAACTAATCTATGCCAGCGTTTGATTCATTCACTCTCACTCATACACATAGGCACACACACACACACACACACCAGTAGCAATAAATCATTCAAACTGTGGCTTGTTTAGGCTGAGTATTGCCTCTTGTTGCTTATTCACTGTTGGGATTAAGTCCCAAGCAGGGCTGCTTATTTACCTGTTTATGAGTTTCATTAGGCAGTCCATCAGAGGCAGTCCGTCTGTGACAGCAAGATTAATCAGCCTCCTGCTGCACACACACACACACACACACACACACACACACACACACACACACACACACACACACACACACACACACACACAGTTCTTACTGTGTTATAGTTCCTTTACAACAGCTTTGTTTATTGCTATCAGGTTCTTTGTTTTGTTCAATGAGACATAAAATAGAAGTCTTCCTGCCTTTTTAAAGAAACTATATAAACAAGTCACTAGATATCTGGTTAATAAAAATATCCACAACAACAACATAAACAACAACAACAATAATACATATTATTATTATTATTATTATTATTATTATTATTATAGCAATGTATAGTATTTATATATTTTATTTACATAATTACAACTTCATTAATGATTTGGAATGATTTAGAACTACTCAAAACATCTACAAACATTGCCTTATACAAATTAAAGCATTTGAATTTGAAATAAAACAACTTCCTTATGTAAAAACCCTAACCCTGACCAACACCCCGTATGCAAGAAAAACAGCCACACAAAATTTGCACATGCATTTACACAGGAGTCCCTCTCTGTCCAAAATCCATTCTTACTTATTAACCTGAAAAAAATATATACATAATGACAAGAATACCTGATATTTTTCCGGTTACTAAAAAACATTTACTTTAATATGGTTTCTGAAAAGAAGTGCATAAATTCCAACCTATTTGAGATGTAAATACATTTGATATTAGTAATATACATCACTTTTAATTACATAAAGGCTGTAAAAGAGCAGGTGCTGTACTCAACATTGAGAGAGAGTGAGAGAGAGAAAGAGAGAGAGAGAGAGAGCAGTAAACGTTTAAAGACTGCCCTCCTGTGTCTCTAACACACCGATCCTGTATATCCACCAACTACTACCAGTCTCCTTTCCCCTCCATTGATTTTCTCTTTCAGCTTGTAAGAAATCTTATAACTCAGTGTGCAAAATAAGGTGAGGGGGGTGAATAAAGGTTAAAGTTAGGGTAGGCGTTTAACTTTTCTTATTTCTTCATTTGTATCAAATCTGCTGGCATACAAACATCACTTTTTCTCCTTTTCTTGATCACTGAGCTGAGAATAAGATGGTCCACTGATTCCATCGATCACTTTTCTGCTAAATCCATTAAAGTGATCTGGGAACAGCACAGCTGAAACCATAGAACAATGTGATACAATGATGGTGTGTCAAAGTCATGTAGAAAATTAACAGGTTGTCATCTTTTGCTTACCGGAGAGCAGTTATTTCATCTGGCTCTCAGAACACCCGCAGTGCTTCTTAGAAGCCTACTTCTAAGTTAGTGACATGAGTATTAGACATTTAGCACTGACTTTTCTTCTTCTGGAGGAATAATGCCATTTTTCTCTAGCAGATGTGTCCCTCGGGGTATCATTTTGTGTGTCTGCGTGTGCGTTTCCTGTTCCCTGTCACTCTTTGTGTGTCACTGAAAGATGGCAGGTCCCCATCACTAAACAGAAATAATAACAAGAGCCCTCTGCTATAAACAAAGATGAAGAGGAAAAAAATCGACAGCTTTCTTCAGCTTTCAAAATCGTCTGCTCTGCCTTACCGTATGCAGCAAAAGATTTATGACAAAATTATCAAATATATATATATATATATATATATATATATATATATATATATATATACAAGCAATGCAGAGACACAGTTGTGTAAGCAGATATTGTGATTTTTTTTTTTCTCTCTTAGAGAGCATGACATTTCAGCCAACATTATGATACGTAAATGAGGAGCCAGTAATTCATTACTCGTTAAATGGAGTGGGAATTCCTGACATTTCAGTTAAATTTAAGCGAAATGTCAAACTTTTGTTCCTGTGGTTATAGCGTGAGTTATATTTTTATACTGGAACCAGTCAGAAAGTACTTGAATGGTTTCTCTTACAATTGCCTTGGAGAGTTCACAATATATGACTGTGTCCTAGAAGCCAAAGACTTTACATGTAATAGTGTGAGAAAAGAGAGAGAATGCGAAAGGGAGACAGAGGGAGGGTGACAGGCACATAGAGTGGGAGTCTTTCTTCCATCAACTTCGAGCCTCGATCAAAAAAAGAAGCACGGAAAATACGAATTAATCTGCGTGTTAGACTTGCGTTCTGCCATCATCTGAGCTTGAACAGACGCTCCTGTGAGCGATGTCTGAGTCTCAGGAGAGACCTATGACGGCCCTGCATGGCTTCAATCCACCGCTCTGGTCATATCCACCACACAGTATGCAAACTCTCTACAGCTTTACTCATAATTATAGCTCTAAGAGGTAGACCCCCCCTTTGTTATTATGTTATTCTGTGTGACATGCAGCCAGGCGAATACAGCAAGTTCTGGTCCAGCGGTATGGAATTTTTTTCTTTGTTTTTGTGAGGTTTTTAGACTGAGTGGTATGGAAAGACAGAGACAGAGGCAGACAGATAAATTAGAATACTAAAGATCAATAGCAAACTTGATTATTGAAAATGAATAATTTGGTTTATTTCATTTACAAAATTGGTATCAAACCAGTATGATGACTTGACTAACTTGAAGAAGGAAATAAAAGTGTGAACAAAATGTAAAAACAAAATGTAAAAACCTTCAGTCCTGTCAATCCAATGTGAATGACACCAGGATGCCACCAATGATTGAAATTCTTGCTTCCTTTTTAGCGTTTTTGCAACTTGTAATTAACGTTTTTTCCCTGAGGCATTGGGTCGGTCCCATAGCATGATCTTCCTCATGCCTAAATAAATAACCCCTCACCATACAGGGCTGAACTCCAACACTGAGGAACCGTTCCTTTTTCTTCCTGTTTTTTTCCTCCCCTCTTTCTACTTGTATATATGAACCACTCAAATTCGATATAGGATTTTAGGTGTCTGGTGACAAGGTGACTACTTAGCTCATTAATAGGTGGATTTGAGGATGGTTGCTTTTTTTTTTTTCTTTCTTTCGAGCCATAAACTGCAGTTGGACCACACATGAAGAAGGCTCCACTCTAATGTGTACGACGGCGAGGATTTGCTCAGTGAAGCCTTCAAATCTGTGCCTGGGTAAGGCTGTCGGCAGAGCAGAATTGTGGGTAATGGGGGCAACTCTGGGCTGGGTCAGCCTTGCCGGACACACGTTTGAGTGAGCAGACACAGGGGTCGGTCTGTGTGTCCAGATTAACAACTGCTCACTCTCTCTTTCTCTCCATCTTTCCCTCGCTCCCTCCCTGAAAGCCTTGAGCACCTGCTGACAGACAGACCTTCGGCTTTCCTCCACTGTGTGGCTTGTATCTCTTCTTCGCTCAGCGCCAAAAGATCGGCTGACCTGATGATGAGGACCCTTTTTTTTTACCATTCTTTCTTTTAGATCATTTTTTTTTTACCCATTTGAGCACTGCGGTAGGTACATCTCTCCATCCACCGTCATCATTATAAGGACACATTTAAGACTATTGTTACAAACAAGTCTATCACTGTTTTCAACATACATATTACAACATATCTTTTACTCCATCTCTACCCTAGCGTTGCCAAATTTTTTGGTTCTCTCTCCCTTTCACTTTCTCTTACTTCCATTCAGTTTGTCCCTTCTTTGCAGGGCATCTTTCGCAGAGCATCTTTGGCCACACAGTGAGGGCTAGAGAATGAAAAACAAGGCAGTCACCAGGGCCAAGAGTGCACCTGGATGTCCAGAGAGGCCAGGCCTGCTGTGAGGACCTATTGTTCAGCATGTCAGCGGCTCGCTGTTTTAATGGCCCTGTATATCATCATTGTTATTATGGCAGATGACTGGGGTGGCCCCTGCACTAGGGACGGCTTAAATGTGGACCCTAAATCCCACTGGATGAAACACTAGCACTTAACCCCAGCTATGAGCATTGTGTACCACGGGAGGACTTATTTCTCTGTCTGCCCCTTTTTCTTTCTCTCTCTCTCATTTTGACTTCTCTTCCTTTGCCTCTCCTTTTTTTTTTGATCTCCTCTTATTTTTAATGGCCTTCCTCACCACACTTTTCCTATCCTCCATTCATTCTCTCTTGTTGCCTCAATTTGGCGATTAAATTATTATTTTTTTGCTGCCATTCCGGGTAGGAGAAGGAAGTCAAGCAGAGCGCCTGTTGCTTCAGGTTCCATCTTATCTTACCAAGCTGGACAAAGGCTACTCAATTCTACTCAATAATTTGTACCTAAATTTGTCACTAAAATCCTTTTTTTTTTTTTTTTTACAATGGAATTAAATATAGGTAAAAATATTATTATTTCTCCAGATCATATACTGCTAGTTATAATTGAAACAAATTGTTTATTGTGTGATTAAATGTTGGTAGTTTGGTAATGGTTGCTTACATTTTTTTAATTTTATTTATGTATTACTTTAAGCAGCTACATTACACTAATGCCTCCAATAGCATCTTGACTGTATGTTAGTTAT
Organism: Clarias magur; assembly: GCA_013621035.1. Classification (NCBI taxonomy): domain Eukaryota; kingdom Metazoa; phylum Chordata; class Actinopteri; order Siluriformes; family Clariidae; genus Clarias; species Clarias magur. Next base: position 811,130 of record QNUK01000023.1, on the reverse strand, counting down.
TGTGTGGGAATGACTAGTTACACACATGCCACAAATAAAAAAAGAGCAATACATCCCATTACAAAAAAGTGGGTACTTTCTAGGGAAAGGAAGAAGCTATTATTAGAATCTATGTATTATCACCTGCTTTTACATTTTAACTATAGAGGACAGATGAGGCAAAACGTTATCCTTCTTGCTCTGCAGAAAATGTTGCTGTGAAGCTGTATAGCCTATCACAGACATGACTCATATCACTGGGTTTAAAATGCCTGAACATCACTACCACAAATAAAGATGAACAGTACGGTAGTAATACTGATTACAGCAACATGTAGCTCAGTGCTCAGTGACGAACATGAGGTTAAACCTGCTGAAGAAAAGGTATGAATGGCCTGAAAACAACTCCTTGCATGTGGCATATGCTGAGTTGCAAAATGCTAACATTAGCTGAAGAGTAATGTAAGGGAAAATAAAGGTTAAGTTATGACTGTGTTTGGCAGAACATTGAATAATATAAATGTTTCGTTTATTTATCTACAGTGAGGTCATAAATCATCTCTCTGGAAGTATACTGCAGGTGTTTTAAATGATGACAGAACATTTCCTATTGTAGTAGCCCGCCAAAAGCATCACAGTGCTGTTAGTTAAACCAGCATCGATCTTAGCAGCTTAGAGGATGGTGTGGCTTGAGGGCTTTTATCACAGTCAAGCAGGACACGCTCTAAGACCAGGAATGACTAATTAAACAAGTAAACTCAAAAGTGAATTGGAATAAGGCCATTGTGAACTTTGAGTTAAACTACATGGACTGAACCTGTGTTACAGTACAATTAATTGTTATTAACAATTCGAGAAGTAATTGAGTCTGAGAAGCAAATTTAGTTCCAAGCATCATAGTCTAAAAACCCTAAAGTGTATGGTATCTAGCAAACATAAAAATAATATTACACTTTCCATAAAATGTGTATGTTTTGTTGTAATATAGTTTTTAAAAATTGCAATAAAAGAGCATCTTTTAAGTGAAATAACCTATGGAATGTTACTCATTCTATAATTTTCTGTAACGCTTATCCTGCACAGGCTTGTGGGAATCCTGGAGCCTATCCAAAGAGACTTTGGGGACAAGGCAAGGTACACCCTGGACAGGGTGCAAGTCCATCAAAGAGAACACACGCACACATACTCATTCACACACTACAACTATCCTACTGTGGATGGCTTTTTGACTGTGAAAGGAAACTGGGGTACCTGGAGGAAACCCACCAAGCATGGGGAGAACATACAAACTCCACGCTCACAGCCCCAAGGCAGGAATCGAACCCTTGACCCTGGAGGTGCGAGGCCACAGTGCTAACCACTACATCACAGTGCCTCCGCGGAATGTTACTTTGGTCTAAAATCAGTCCAAGTTGTTCTGCCTAATATTCTACTTCCCCTTTAAGACTCAACACACGGAAATGAACAATTTAGGATCAAATGTTAAAAGTCGAAAACAGGAAATCCCACCTCTTATGATTATTGTACGATAAGGTGACACAAAACGTAGTCTGTATTAAAGCATAATGCTATTACTTAATTTCTCTGCATCATCAAGTTATTACATATGATTGGAGTTTGAGGCTTGGTTGCATATAGTAGAAACCATTAGAAGGCTGAAATTACATACTGTAGAAATAAAAATCTGTTACATCTGAATGAGAAAAAAAATGGATTTAGTGTGTGTTTAAAATATTCATACGCATGATAATACAATCTCAAGTACTAGTCATGCTGACACCATGAGCTATATTACCTTGAAATGGAAACTCCATGCTCCGTGCTTATGGTAAGGATCTAATCTATAAGCCCTCGTGACTCCACCAGCTGTTGTCCTCTTCATCTGACTCATTATGAAAGAATTTCATGTGGAAACAGACAGAATTACATACCAAAAAAATAAAAAATCAAGGCTGCAATAAGCGATTCATAAGATTATTATATATGCAAAATCCTAGACATTGCATACGGTACTGCAGTGAGTACAGAGCTCTTTTTTAAATTCAGAGATAATGTTTCATTACAAATATTAAATAAATACATATTAATATATATAGATAGGTTTTTACATTCAGCGTGTTGTGTACTCAGCGTGGTATTTAATATAAAACCCATCTACTGAATGTCACCCTGACATCAGACCTGAAAAAAAAAAACACTGTTGATTAGTTTGTCCTAACTGCTTTGATAGCTTGATAATATCACAAATTACGAGTTACAAGTTATCCCAAATTGTGCTGCAAATTTACAAAGACACACACGTGTGTCCATGTCAGATACGAATCCAGATCTGTCACAGGTGAAGTATGAGGTTCTTTCGGCTCAGCATCAGCGTTTCCGGTTGCGGCAGACCCCGCACGCCTTGACGTGAGGCAAGAAGATTTACGGAGTGTGAACAGCGTGGAGGTATTTCTTACACAGAGTAGCTTTGCAGCACTCGAGCTGGCTAATTAAGTCTCTGGGGAGGTGTAGTTTTCTGAGAAATATTATATATAATCCCCATGTTTCCTTTTTTCAAAACAAGGCACTGGATTACTTGGTCCTCCGTGGGCTGAATGAGAAGAAGCTAATATGTTGTTAATTGGTCTATATTTAGAAATGTAAATATCAATATGCAAACTTACGTATACCTTATACCAAACAAAATGACAACATCGATTCATATGGACGAATCCGGTCCTGGTCAAAAATGAATAAAAGCAGGGGGTAGGTAGTAGGATGTAAGTTGTCTCCCAACCACTTGCTACTGTAAAGACCCAGTATGGTAGGATACCTGATCTTTTTTTTTTTTCTTTTTCGACTTCAAGGTGTCGCTGAGTAACACTGGCTCATAAAATCTGCAATGCAGGTGTGGAGCGGAGTCATTAGCCTGTTTCATTAGCCATGAGTGTGTGTGTGTGTGTGTGTGTGTGTGTGTGTAGTCACTGCTGATACAAAATGTCACAGGCAGACACTGTGCTTCAGAGGGCACTTGGTCTTGATTATTTCCAGACACAGACAGGGCACAACATTATGTTCTGCAGACATGAGGCAAGCTTTCTGCTCTCCTGTGCGTTTTTATACGTGCTATTCTCATAAAATACATAATGTAAAAAAATGCTCAGGTTTCTATTCGCTAATATTTTGACCCTTCTAAAGTATGAAACATGGCAGCAAGGATATAGACTGTTAATGCAGAATGCTAGTCAACATGCATTTCACTTCAAACGCCTACTGCATGTGAGTGTGTGTACTGTACCAAGCCTTCCAGAACAACCTTACAGCTTACAGATCAATTTTAGGGTACGGACAGCCATATTGGCAGTTCACTGCATATTATACTGTGTATAGTTGTGTACGTGACAAATAAAATATGAATTTGAAAGTTTCTAACGTTCTATCATTTGCTATTGTTTACAAGCATCAACAGTAATATAAAATACAATACAATTGAAAGTACTAATTACATCCCATTTCCCTTCATAAGAACGCTCAGATCATAGCTGTTTGATAAACCTACACCATGAATAATTGATTTTATCTGATCAATGATAGCATTCCATTTAGAAAAGTGAAGGTGTGAGCCTTCGTTTGGTCGCTCATAAGCCAAGCTTATATAAAGGTGTTAGCCTAATCTAGCACTTTCTTATCACATAATGAACACGCATTAGTGCCTGCATGCTTTTATTCTTGAACGTATTCGTAAAACCAAACAATGCCTTAACTCTGATCTTGCTTTCAAGGGCAGCGCAGCTTAACAGCAAATTTATAAGAGTCAGTAAATTGCCATTCAGGCAGCATATTAGACAATTAATGAGCACAGAACAGAAGGCCCGCCTTCCTCTCACACAAGTGTGACACGAACAGCTGCATTGTATTCTGAAGTCAAACACTATTAAGACACACATTACCGAGTCATTAGGAGCATGATGAGTGTTACGTTGTTTAAGATTTATTCTGACTCAGCAGAGGCCTAACATCATAGCTTGGCAACAAACGGCGCTTTAGTAAGCAAGTTTTCTTTACAAAATGCATGTCATAGAATCAGTTAAAGAAATATTTTTAATACAGTTCTGTACTGTGAGTTATACCGTATTACAGTGCAGTTTGTGCAACAGACCCAAATACAGGCCAGCATATTAAAAGGTCTGAACGCATCTGACAAACTGGGAATTAATAGTTTACTTCCTTATGATATGCATTCGATTCCTGTTCTTTTAAGAATGGAGCCTCGAACCTCATGATACCCTTAACGTGCAGGTACTGTTAGTGATGAGACTAATGTAAAATACTTTGAGAATTCATAAACAAATTTGAACAAGGCTGTTAAATGACAAATGGCAGAAAAAATATTGTTCTTTTTAATTGTGTTAAACCCAAGTTCAGAATTACATGTTTAATTCATGTTCCATAATAATGGCATATATTAGGACTTTTCCAAAACAATGAGCACAGGGTTTTTTCTCCTGGGAAAAATGCAAACCAGGAAAAGAAAAAACTTCCTCAAAATTCCTGACTAACAATAATAAAAATAAAATAAAAAATAACAGCCAAATCACACACTGTAGTTTTGCTCTAAAACATAAAAATAAGAAAGTAGAAAACATCTTTAAAGGCTAAGACTATTTAAGCAGCAACTATACTAAGAATAGAGTTCGACACAATCAGTCCATCAAGTCCATCAGCAACAACAACAAAAAAAAAAAACAAGAATGTAAAACATTCCAATTATTTTAGGATACTGGATGGGAATGATTACAAAATGTGCTATTTTCTATCTACAGTGTTCTAGTCCATCTAGCTGTGATTGGTGATATTTAAAACAAAACAGAGATTGCAAGATTTCCCGCTCTCCATGAACATTCCTGCTCAAACATTTTTCTGCCATGTTGGAAAGTGAGTCAGCAGGGGGAGTATGTTTGATTATGAGTCAAAAAAAAAAAAAACCTGACACGAGTCATTAGACTGGATTACACTGTGGCTTACTTGGTGGTAGAAGAAGATGGAAGTGTATTTTTAATCATATTTTCTTACTGTACAATTATTCTACTTGTTGCAAAAGAACTTCAACAGCTGAACTCCAACATATGTATCACTGTCTTTATAATTTAGAAAACCTGCCCCGAAAATAAAATTGGACATGATCAGTCGTTGGGGTCAAACGCTATCTTCTGTGTCTGTAAGATTTAAGAAGATTTACAGACTCTTCATTTAAAATGTATTTCAATAAAGAATCAGTAAATATATTTAAGACATATTTAAAAAAAACACACATACAATTTTTTTAGAAGTTTACTACAAAATTAAATTTAAAACAATCAGTCCATCAGTTCCATGAAAAAAACATTTTGCACCACCAACACTACAGGAAGGCCAAAGGGCCTGAGAGCCAAACCCAAGAAAAAATAAACTTTACAGGTAGCTACAACACTTGAGGAAGTACTGCCCACAGGACAAAATTAACAATAAATCAAAAACTCAGTTCTCTAATGTGTAAACCCGATCCTGCCGTTTTCTATTTATTTACTCTACATGCAAGCGTCATTGATCAAACCTTAAAGATACCACCCAAACAAGGGTATTTGCCTGGAGCCTTTAACCTTAATTATTATTTAACTCACGCATCATTACATACCATAAACCGAAATGTTGACTACTGATTACATTATGGAGGAAAGCAGCTTGGCTGCTGTACCCTAACATGAATCACAACACACTATAAGGATCTAAGGTGCGAGAGAAACACTGAATATCTGCTCATTTGTCCTGAATGTCTGAAAGTTCTGCGATGCTCACTGTAACTGATCTGTTAATTTCCTGACAAAGCCCAACTATGGGTGACTGAATAAAGTACATTTGTGTGGTCAGGATAAATTCAGAAAGGCTCCTACCCACGTTATATAACCTAGCAATTATGAGACACAAATGAAAACACACAAAACATTACAGTCATTCATTAATTTATTCACACGCAGAATTCTCCATGCTGATGTTTACCAGCAGTTCTGACTTTATTAGAATTAAAGGTGTAATTCAAATCACAGGTCACAAATAATATGTATGCACTAGTTCTAATACTCTCCACATAAGCTAAACTGAATGTAAAATTTCTGTAAGGATGTCTTAAAGACATTTATGGAAAGATGTGTAACAGTGTAACATGACAAGTATCATTGCTTCGTTAGAGAGAAAAATAGGAAGTTGGCCGAAGGATACCCCGCAAAATTAAATGCAACTATAAATCAATGAATACAGGAAGCTGAATAAAAAATAAGAAAATTGTGTAGTATTTAAATATCTTTATTGCTGATTTTTAGAAGTTTGAAACATGGATCATGCTGATGTAGGAAAATTATCAATGTGGTGGTGGCAACCGAAACTCAGATATGCATGACCCATTGTGTTTTATTCCTTACTTTATTAAGACTAATGATGAGCCTAAGTATAGATTACATGACAATAGTTTTAAACTTTACCTTCTTCTTGTCTAAAAACATGATGTAAAAATACATCAATGCCAGAAATCATGGTTGCTTTTAAAATCAGTTTCATGGTTACATCAATAATGTTTATTCCATATTAAAAATGTATTACTTTATTAATTCATCCACATTGCTTATCTACATGGCAGATCATAAAATTAAATAACTAACCTCTTATATGACAATAGCACACTGAAACACAGTACATTATGTGAACATCATATATACAAAAATACTTATATGCCAAATGGGAAATTCAAAACTTGCCCAGCACATTTCTATTTCCTTGAAATTCCCAAACTTTATACTGCTACTTAATATTAATTCCTATGTTGGATGCATTATACCTTGGACAAGTAGAGAAGCCCACCTGAGAAGATTGAAATATAAGACAGCACTTACAGTACACATCTGGCCCTGTACTCTGGTTTAAGCTGCTATGACTGCTGGACAAACATCTGTAATCCACTAACCGGAATGTACCTAAGTGTGACAAGGAATAAATTCTTATGGATAATATTTGCTGATGGAACGCATGTAGCGACTCAAAGCATGAAGTGAAGCTGAACCAGAATCCTTTCATCACATCCTTTTCTCACATTCATTTTATAATTTAGGGCTAATACATATCAATCGAGATAGAGCAAGGCCTGTTTCTTAAATGTCAGTTACTGCAAACAATCACAATTATTATTATTGCATGTCATTTTTGAAAAAAAAAAAGTATACATGCTATTGTCCAAGTGTATGTATATAATTTCAAAGGAAAACCTGTGCCAGTTGGGCCTTCTATCAGAAACAGGATTCTAGAGAAAAAAAAGGTCTTCCATCAGTAACAATCTATTTCTTTCATTTCTCTGGTTTTCAGTAACGTGCCATTATCATCAGGGCACAACCCAAAAGCAGTGGCGAGGGGTGTTGTTTATGTTTGTTCTAAAAGAAAGAGAGAAAGAGGGAGATCATTGCGTGCTTGTCTTTAATTGGCTGCAGCGGGGAGCTGTACACTGACATCTGCTGCTGATTTCTGGTGATAATAAATCAGTTTTCTTCACGACTGGCACTCATTCATAGAGCTTTCTTTTTGTCCTCCTTCTCTATTTTTCTCCTACTCTTTCCTCATATGAAGGCAGAAGACCTAAGGTGAAATGCTGGAATATTTCCGAAACCATTTTTCTCACTTTTTGTTGAAGGACAACTTGAATCCCAAAAGATTATAGATGATGGGAAAAGAAGATGGGTAGAACAAGAAAGAAAAAAAAGCATCTGGAACATGAACAAAATTGTCTAATGATGGGACCTGGCATGAGAGAAGCATACATTATGTACACATGTGAAAGCAGACCACAGCCAGGTGGAGTGAGGGAGAGAGAGAGAGAGAGAGAGAGAGAGAGAGAGAGAGAGAATAGGTGGATTTAACAGGGAAGAGTGAAAATCTCTGTCAGAGCCTAAACAAAATAATACAAATTCCGCCTGTCCATGAAGCCTTTCCTGCCTCTCAGCTTTCAGCTCTTAGAATTTGCCTCAAGGTTTTGGATATTCACAGCTCTGTCAGGAAGAAAACTTGCGGCAGTCATCCAAGTTTGAAGAAGAAAAAGAAGAAGAAGAAAAAAAAACTCACTCAGGGCTGAGAATGTGAAAATGATCCACTATGAAAAAAAATGTGATGTTCAACAAGTCCATGGAACGGGGGAGGCGTGACTTTTGATCTGCATTTCCACCAGTATTGTTTCAGAGCACCACCAATGTTGTGTAATGTTGTGTAATGAAATACTGAGACTTGGTTTTATGGCACAAACAAATGGTTCCCCCGTACTACAGTATGTGCCCCTCCACTCGTTCACTTGTTTTATAAGTGAAACAAAACCGCTTGAATTCTTTACTTCTTGAATGAAATTGGCAAGTGTTTGCGTGAGGGGAGAAGCTGGAGAAACTGAGCAGGTAATGTGCAAATGTACACACCTGTGTATTGTTAGCACTAGTACACTAATGTGCCTGTCTTTTGTCAGCAGGCTGTCGTTTTCCTGAGACCTGCAGAGTTAAGCACAACTTCACTGGATTCAATAAAACTAATCCAGATGACTGAACTGTTTGTCTGTTTATTATGTATGACACAAATTGCAATAAAAAGTGCTTGTTTAAGCCATTTGTGTTTTAGGGGGGGAAGAAAAGACAGGACAACTCTGCCATTCAAACTGGCTCTTGTTTCCTCATTTCCTATTCAGCCAACCAGGGTGTCACAATAACTTAGCAATGCAGTTACCTAATGTGCATATGTTTAATAACATGCTCTGACGTCTGATACACAATGATTTAATTTCATCATCATCGAAAGCACAAGAGCAATCCCATAAAACATTACATACTAAAGAAAGCTTTTTGGTGTGGCTGATTGAAAATTAAAGAACAATAACAAATAATTTTACATGAGTGCTACAGCTTCCTGTGGCGGTCCCTGACCCTGTGTCCCCAGCAATCATATACAAACTCTCGCACACACATTACCAGCTACCCTTGGGGTGAGTAGACAAGCGGGCTTGAGCTTTCGGCATCCTCGTGTTTAGACAACTGCACTAACCACCTCAACTTGTTCATCATTTTGGCTGTTGTCTTTGGGCTCCCATCAAAACCAGAGGAACATCTGCAGCTCAAAGCGCTCCTTCAGCACGCGTGCCCAGAATCTGCTTTAATTTAAGGGCTTTTTTAAACTAAAAAGAGAAGCCCTTTATTATCTCCATACTCCAAACTCTCACAGCCATGCTAAAACACAACCAAGTATGAGTGTAAAACATGATCAGCTGTCATTACAGATCCTTAGGCTATTTTGATATATTACTTTTGGATTTAATTTTGTATACATTTTGGAGCGTACTTAAGGGGATTTTTTTTTTTTTTTGCATTAACAGCTGACTTGTCTTGAGAGACATAGAGCATATAAACAAAACTGATTTTCCAAATTAATATGTAAAGTATATGCTGATGCACTTGCAATCTTATCTGCAAAGAAGACAATGAAAAAATCAGAGCTATGTGCCCAAGTAAATATGCAATTTAAACAAATAAAATATGCATGATTATAATATATATATATATATATATATATATATATATATATATATATATATATATCATTTATTTTTTAATTTCCTTCATTGGCCTACCTCAGATTGGTAGGACACATCCAAATAATTGCTTTCAAAGTGATTACTTGATTACCTCCTTCCCACGAGGCCCCACTAGTTAGATTGTGCAACATGAAATCAACAATCAGTGGATCATTTCCAAAATGCAAAGCATCATCAGCATTTTGTGTTGATTGTCCAATTCCACCAAAAAAAAACACATCACATTTGTGAAGCAATAGCAATACCCTACACCCACTGGAATCTGTTTAGAACTTACCACATCTGGATTACTATATAAATCGTGCAGAAATTCTGTGCTATGGTCTTAGTGCTCTTCAATTTGTTTTTATTAATTGAAGCAGTTAAGCTGTTGCAACTGATGCCACCTGACAGCAGGTTTTCTAAAATTCCAAAACGGTAATTAATCAACAGCTGATTTTTGTTCACCAAATACACCTTATAAGACCAAAACTACATTTGAGCAGGACTAACATGTGTAACAGATTTTCATGAGCATGTTCAGTATTCCAATCATGGCATCAGTGAAGAGGACTGATGGTTAGTGTTTGGTGCAATAAAAAATAGTGCCTCCAAAAAACACCTGTTACTCAGTTTAGAGGAAAAGCCCAGTACAGTGGAACCTTGGAATTATGGGTAATCGTCTCCCATGCTCAGTCTCAGTGCACGTGTACTATAGTCTTCATCTGTGTGCGCGTGTACTGTTTATATAACATATAACTTACAACATTATGATCACCTGTGTGTGTGAGCATAAAGCAAAAGCAAGTGTTGTTAGAGAGGTTCCTTGTTAAAATCTTTCAACAGAGCAGTGTTTCCGTTATTGTGTGTGTGTGTGTGTGTGTGTGTGTGTGTGTGTGTGTGTTTGTTTGTGTGTACGCATACATGTGTGTGTGAAAGTCGTCCTACACAGTAACTGTCTTTAAGTTAAGTAAACTACCTCTTGTCTTACTTCAGCTTTACATACACGTGCGTGCACAAACACACACACTAACAGAAACACTGCTCTCTCAGGATTCTTTTCAAAGATAATGTGCAGGTTAATTTGGTTAATTTTTACCTTATATTTTGTATAAATTATTTTTATATTAAATATTTTTGGGTTGTGGAACATCATCAGAATTTCCATTATTTCTTACGGGGGACATTTGCTTTGATATACAGGTGTTTTGATATACAAGCATGCTTCCAGAATGAATTATGCTCACAATCCAAGGTTTAACTGTAGTTGACATTACAAGGTGAAAGGTACATCAAGTGCGGGGTCATGTGTACTTAGCAGATGCTTCATCAGGTATACCTTTTCAACTGCACGTTAAAGCAAATATTTAATCAGCCAATCACATGGCAGCACCTCAGTGCATTTAGACCTGCCGACATGGTCAAAATACTCTGCTGACGTTCAAACCAAACATCAGAATGATGAAAAGATACATGAAGCGGCATGGTTGTTGACACCAGATGGCTCATGTGCAGGGATTTCAATGCATAACAATCTTATAGATATAATATCAATCTTATAGGGGTTATAGAGAATGCCCTAAAAAAGTTAAATATTCTCTTGGCAAAAATGCCTTGTTAATGCCAGAGGTCTGAGTTAATGTCCAGACTGGTTCGAACTGATCTCGTTACAACTAAGGTATGCTGAAGAGCAATTCTGCATACACAAGTACAGGAGCAGATGGGCTGAAGCAGCAGAAGACCACACCACTGAGACTAGAATTTGCATAAACTCACCAAAATGGGTCAACAGAAGACCGGAAAACATTGCCTGGTCTGATGAGTCCAGATTTCTTTTGCGACATGTGGATGGTAGGGTCAGAATTTGGTGAAAACATGAAAACATTAATTCTGCCTCGTATCAGGCTGGTGGTGGTGTAATGGTGTCGGGGATATTTTCTTGGCACACTTCAGGCCCCTTACTACCAATTGAGCATCATTTAGATGCCACAGCTCAGTTAAATATTGTTGCTGACCACGTTTACCCCTTTATGATCGCAGGATAACGTGCCATGTCACAAAGCTAAAATGATCGCAAACTGGTTTCTTCAACATAACAATGAGTTCATTGTACTCAACTTGTCTGCATAGTCACAAGATCTCAATACTATAGAACACCTTTGTAATGTGGTGAAACAGGAGATTTGCATTATGGACGTGCAGCTGACAAATCAGCAGCAACTGTGTGATGGACCAAAACCTCTAAAGCATGTTTCCAGCACCTTGTTGAATCTATGTCATAAAGAATAAGGGTAATTCTGAAGACAAATGGGGTCCAACACGACATAATATAACAGTGAATGTAGTACTCCTTTAACTGAGAAGTACAGCTGTGGACATACGTACTAAAATTATCATGTATCTAGTAAATGGCATCGGAGAGAGTTTCTTTATCAGTTTTCCTACTAGACTGAATGAACCATCATAGACAACAGTAAGGAAAATTGTAACACGTGCAAGTAAAACAAAGAAATCCCCTTCCCATGCATCTGGGACTTTTTTTCTTTTTCCAAGTCAATCATTTTCTAATTCACGTGCCATATGATTGTAGTTTTTGAATGAACATGTTTTGTGAATGAGTGTCAAGCAATTAAGGTCCTTCATGTAATGTAGCTAGGACCCTAAATCTAAAATGCAAAGCTTGGAATCCTTCCATGGTTTTTTTTAATTTTATTTAAACTCTGTCCAATCTGTATGGACTTGTCCAGAGTATCATTAAAATATATGGAGCGTTACCCTCACCGCGCATATGGTCTGCGCCAGCTTTATTGCACATTTATGGCTTGGTGGAGAAGGAACAAACCCGTCTTTGCCATAGAGAGGCCTGACACGATGGACAGAGACCCAGGTGGACTGCTGTCACTAAGGGGCCACAAAGACAGAACAAACATCATTCTCTCACTGCCCTCCTTCCATCAACACAAACAGTCTGCTTTCAGCACCAGGGGATGTAACCTTCACCAGGGTGGAAAACTTAGACTCCAACACAGGATGTACTGTATTTTCAACAGCCCCTTTTCTCTCTCACTCCGGTTGAAAGTCCCACTGTGGTATTACTTGGACTCAGCTCAGTGCAAACAAAGGGCACACATATGACCCGTAGTGCAAACAAAGATGAAGGCATCAGATGGACAAAAACCAAAAGGTCATAATAAATGAACGTTATATAAACAACCTGACAGACATGTGACAGACATCATGATCTCGTAATGGAAATTTGTTGAAATGAAGTGTGTTAATTAACAACTTTAGACTGAAATGCACTCACTGCACACTTTAACAGGAGCACTTGTATCTCTGCTCATTTATGCAGGTATCCAATATTTTAATTGTGTGGCAGAAGCACAATGGCGTAAAGTCACTTTTACTATGGTATGGCTTCTAGTGCCAGAAGGGCTTTTGGGGTATTTAAATTTTTTAGAAGAAGAATGAACCTTCTGGAATGTTTACATACAACAGTTTACAATTCTGTATGTGATAAGCCTTGTTGATATGAGAGGTGAAAAAAATTTCCAGGTGGCCAAGAAAGTTATACTACCCCATGGAATCACTCATTACAATTGTGCTGAGCAAAAAAAGCATCTCAGCACGCACAACGTTTAAAATTTTAAGGTGGAAGGGCTACAGCAGCAGAAGACCAAAACAGATTTTTCTCTTCTCAGCCAAGACCCTAAATCTGAGGCTCTCATGGGCACAGACTCACCCAAACCGTAAGTAAGAATAGAATAGAATAGACAAATTTACACCTAGTCTTTTTGCAGTCTTCAACTGTTACCTTCACTTGTATGTCTTGGCTTACAAGGACGAACGTTCTGTATATAAAGTTTTGCCACCTTGGATTTCTTCATAATTTGTTTCCAAAGAGCCAGACATTCTTGTATTTTTAATGTAGTCTTGAGGAATAGTTCGCCAGGCTTCCTGAAGATCTTTTTGGCCCTTATTTTTGGCCAGTTTTTGGCTGTTACTTTTAATCCAGTCCCTGAGCAGTTTCAGAGAAATGTTTTGTTGTTGTTGTTGATTCTTAAGCCACAGAGAGACCTATGAATCATTCAAGCATAAGAAAAAAACTAACTCAAGGAATAAACCAGTGAGAAAGAGGTGAAGCCAGTGACAGATGATCAGGCCGGTGATTAGTACACAGTTGATAGACGTGAGGGGAAATGAGGTTGATGCTGAGGTTTCTTTCATAATTTCCTTAATTTAATTTACATCATTTCATTTAAATTTATTTTAAAATATTTTAATAAAGTTTTGATAAGATTTAAAAATTATATTTTGTTATATATATTTCCACCATGTCCAAGTGGTTAAAAGAAAGACGTTGAAACAAATTTGCTATGAGCTGTGATTATTTGCAATCAGGTCTGTCCCACAGATGCTCATTTCCTCCTAAAAGATTATAGGGAATTATAATAAGTATTTTTTATGCTGCCCCTAATGTGACACACAGGCTGCTTTTGAAAATGGTGTGAGCTACAAATGTTTGCGGCATCTCTTATTGAACAGGGATGAATGTCAAGGCTGAGATTACGCCTAGCTTTATCTGCGCCGACAGATCCTCTTCTTGGCTCTCTGTGAAAGCAAGATCTCCCGCTCCCCCATGTGTTTTTCCCATTAGCCCCTTATGCTAGGGCAATAATGCTGTAGCGCTTATTTAGCAGCCGTGACACTCAGCATCCTGCTCTGCCTACACCTCTGCGCACTGGGAGAGGCAGTAAAGCCACAATGCGACCGAGAAAGCATGCGCACTGCTCACCAAAAAAGAAGGTTTATCCACGACCATGGCTCGGGTTACCTCTGCCACCATGTCATTCAATACCGCAACTGTAAATTGTACATAAAGCATGTGAAATCACAGATGCTTGTGCCGCACCGGGGTCATAAAGTTAATATATTCAGTGATTTTTAACGCTCTTGGTCTGTTCTCTATAACAGCGAAAACTAAGATTGAAAAAGTAATACGAATTTAATAAATATAGTCGCATTGCATAATTTAGACATTATGTTTATAGCGAAGATGAGATCCAGCATAGGCATCTGGAGCGTTTTCTTTCTAATACCATCTGTTTATTTGTATAAAATAAAATAAATAGATAAAATTAAACTACAATGAAAATGTCAAATTTTCTGCTATAATACCTGATGGGAAGAAATGGAAGTTGATATTATGTCGAGGAGTTATTTTAGATGCTCTGTGTCCATTAAGAGATCTCTCTTCACATCTACATTGTGTGCAGCCTCCTTGAAGCTCGGCTGACTCAAAGATAACCAAGTGGAGTTGCCTGAAGGTACCAGACCCTGTAAACATAAAAAGTGAAAATATAAAATGCATTCTCTCGAGATCATTTTCATAAATTTCCATTTTCAGGTGATTAGACCAAGTTGTAAAAAAAAATACACACTCACACACAGGTTTGAATTTCCAAACAGCCAGTTTGGGATTTTTCCTGCTCTGTTGTGCGTGTGCAAAGTTTCAGTAACTCCTACCACAGCTCCTACCAGCTAACATTAAAACTCGTCACTTGTAAACCAAGCCGCTAAGTTTAATTGATCTAAGAGAATTTAATGTGGCGTAGTGAATCGGAGCCGACAGCGCAGATTTATCTGGTGGTCTCTGCAAGAACATAATATTATGGACGTTTTAGACCGGTGGGAATATTTAATTGTGGCCACAAAAATGATTTACTCCACACTGACTTAAATTACAATGTGGGTGCATGGCTTGAAATGAGCTTTTAATTTAATTCATAAAAAAAAGTAAGTAAATAAATAAAAATTAGCAGGAGAAAGAGAGGGAATGTTTTTTTCTTTAAAATCTCTATCACTGTAACAGAACATAATACTTTCAGTCATTCAATTTTAACTGCAGTATTTATGCATAAATTAAACTATGTAAACAAATGAAGATTATTTTCATTCCCTGCACAAACCTGATACTTTTCCTCAATGACTCCATGTTGCTAAGATGAAGTTTGTTATATCCTCAAGTGTATGTTTGGACAATATAACGACAAATTTTAAAAAGCTAAAATAACACATAAACTGATCTACAGTGTGAATTGTAAGTTTTTGAACTGTGATTTTTTTTTTTGTTCAGACACAAAGAAAAAAAGAGAAACCACTAACAGTGTCAGAATCTTCTAATAGACAGGCACTAATAAGAATGCAGAGGAAAGAAAATGAGACAGGAGGAAGTTGAATTGCCACCATGAAAGTGGACACCCTGTAGAAAAACACTGATGTTTTATGGAGCCGAACGTTGCTTTGAGGCCAGATTAACGTCTAACTCAAACCTCTGTGATCTCTTACCTCATCCTCAACTTTAACTGCCATGCCCCTAGGATACACTTGCTCTTTGAATAACTTATGCTTACACTGAATAAATGCCGAACACCCCCTCCCTCGCCGGCATTACAACCCTGCTCCTGATTCTTATGCAGGAACGCAACCACAAATTGAACTCTGATAAAGATATATACTGAAAGACAGTTATTGCCAAATTCATAATTATCTGCAATTGTTTTGTCTGGGAATAGCTGCTCATGACAGGTCCAGAGCACCCTGTTTTCTCAGGACCACAGCTCTAAAAATGCCTACATCGTGGTGACTCATGCCGGCGATGTATCATAAGTTCTGCACTTCTACGCTGACCCAGCTGCCCTGTTGCACTCTGCTGACACCAGTCCTGTGGCTTCTCTTAAAACTGCAAACCTGAATGTCGGGTGAATAAGCCCATCTTAGATCAGCAGAAAAAAAAGCAAAATCTAACTCTGGCAGCTGACACAGACAGCAAGAAAAAAAAAGAGGAAAAGTTGCAACAGAAAAACCACAGTAAACTAACAGGGTCTTTAAGTACAAGCAAAGAAAGGAGGACAATCCACACTTACAAACCTGCAGGCTTATGACCATATGCTTCTTTGTAATGCTAAGAAACACAAAGTGCTACTTAAATAAATACTTCATTTTGAGCAAATTTACTGTGAGGACTTCAAGACAGGGTGCATTACAAGCTATGTTACCAAGGTAACCATCTTAGATCTCAATCGTTCCACAACGCCTGAAATCTCCAGCTTTTTCCCCCTCTTTCTCTCTCTCTCTCTCTCTCTCTCTCTCTCTCAGGGCAGCTTGAGGCAGCACTCGATTGGCTTTCTGCCTATCCAAGCTGAACAACAGCAAGATGTGCAATTAAATTAAGACCCCTCGGTCAGTACACCAAAGAGGAGGAAATGCATTTCAGGAGTCTTGGGATGGCTGAATTACTGGAATGCATCAGATACTGGCTGCTGCCCAAAGTCTTGAAGCACTCCTCTGATTAGAGATGCACTGCGCAGTGACCCCAGAGAACAGATGAACAAAGCATCATTAAAAGGTGATGGATCAACCATTCAGCCAAGGGAAACCATTGTCCTTGGTACTGGGGCAAGACCTTTGATGTTCGTCGCTTTATTGACTCTGTTTTGGCATTCCACGTGTCTCTTTACATACCATTGAACCTGATCGCTTACTGGAAAGATAAATGGTCAACCTGAAAAGCAAGCAGGAGGCCAATATGGACCAGACAGCAACACGTATTTATGTTAATCAAATACTCTTAAGGGAGGGGGAAAAAAACACACACATGTTCACGTATTCCCCTTGTTCCAGAGATGAAAATTGCGAGCATCTGAAGAAGCCCTGCCTGGCCGATCCCCATGCGTATGTTACAAGTGAAGTGTTGCAGAGGTGGAAAAGGTTGCAGAGGTTGAGCTGCAGGGCCAATTGCTTCAGCATGCTCAGGGCATGCTGCAGATGCCAGCTGAGAGTACAGTGGCACACCTTCCTTGCTTAAATCACAACCACATGGTGCCAGCAGACCACGGAGTAGCCCAGTTCCCCCCACCACCTCCGATGCACACACACAGAGACCGTGCCTGTTCCACTGGTAATCACCAATTATTTAAGAAAAGAGCTCTTTGTGTGTAGAGCCTGTACACCGTGCAGCAGCAGCGCCTGCTCCCTCATAATGATCAAGCTTAAGCAGACCATTTACAATCGAACAGAGCCTCTGCCAATGAGCAAAGTTAACCGCAAGACAGGTTCAAGGTCTGGAGTTCCCTTCTCGAGACTTATGCTTGGTAAATCGCATATTACCCAAAGTAAAGAAACCGCCTGTCAGCTTGGAGAGGGGGATTTCACTGAATCTGTACTTGGCAGGTTAAGCAAAGTGTTTCACCTGGCGAAGGCGATGCAGTTCCTAGGTTTTACAACTTAGATGTGTAAAGGATATGTCAGGGTGAGCAATCGTGCTTCAGACACCTTGTAGTGTTATCTGACCACTACTGTATTAGTCTCTGATTAAACTGGCAATATGTCAAACACTGGCTTCTGGAATACAGCTCATTAGAAATGTCAATTACACTTTGTATTGACAAGGAGCAAAAATAACTATATCATTCATGCTTATTGTGATTCTTAATTTCAACTTTTCAGATGAAAAACAGGCCCAAACTAAAACTATTTTAATACAATAATGTAACTAGCACTCAATTAGCACTCAAATTAATTTTATTACATTTATCAGAACACAAATCAAGGTTCAGGTCCAGAAACACATTTACTTTAGTCCCTGGTCTTGCTCAGTCACAGTGTGAAAGTCTTATTATTTACTAGCTCCATCTAGTGTAACTACGGCAAGTGTCTGTCCACCGGGTGACTGTACTGCACAGATAAGAGTTGCTCTAAACTTCTAATCTGACTCAAACCTTTGTCACAGTACTGTCAAAATATACAGAATGAATAACAAGAATAAAGAGTAGTAAACAGTAAATCAAAGCAGTGGACAAAGCGAAAAATACAGGACGAATGAAGCTGGGCAAAATTGCTTGTTTTGATGCTATTAAGGGCACTGAATGTAAATATGGAAACAGCAGTTTGAGAAAGTTTTTTCTTTTTTTCCTAGACAGCGCTTTGACTTATTGAGGAACAAATAGCAAGGGAGTCTAACTTACAGGTCTTATGTGTGTTAAAACCATGTTATAAACACCCTAATATATAGTATGGTTCTTTTTAAGTGGTTTAACCTGCTGCACCCTAGAGAACTTCTTTAGATCTTCTTCAGTAGAAATTATGTCCATGTATTTCTCCTCATGAGTTGCCTCCCCTGGTGCCACAGGGCCCATTAAAATACAGATTCCTAAGTGAGTTCGTCATCTTTCCACCGCCAAAATACACAAAAAAAATATATCCGGTGAGTCAAGACACTGTCCACCAGGCAGACTCGCCTCCTACTGATGTCTCACACAAATTGAAGTGAAATATGTCTCATGCCTAATTAAAAAAAACAGCTTATGCTTAACTAGGTTCAAGGTAGATGGCAGAGACAAATTCGACTCAAGGTCAGAATAAAGGGAGAATGCAAATATGGACATGATGTAAATAACACAACAACTTCCTATTCTAAGCATAGAATTTAGTTCCTAATGACCTTAAATTTCTGGTGAAAATATGAAAATTACATTTTCATTACTTTCTTTCAAAGGTCTTCAGTGGAATTTCAAAATTAATCAGTTATGAATACTATGGAGAGAAAAAGATGACAATCCCATGAGTTTTTTTTATACTTAGCTCCATCCTTGTAGAGTTTTGTGCTTTACATATTCTAATATTTTAACATTCACAATATCAAACCTGGTGTAAAACCTGTGATGCATTATTTAGACTGGCTTCCTGTAAGAAAAGACATGCTAGACTCTCCTTTTTGCATTTTTTCTGAACATTGTTTTTCCATTATTTTCTTGTTAAATATTAACCACAGCTTTGTTTAGGCAACGCTCTCTCTTTATTGCTCCCCTGCTTATAGATTCAAATGCTTAGGCCATCAGGATGGCTGGTTTGACCCTGGCTGTTTTGACAGGGCTCAGACGGAGAAAATGTTTTGGTGAAAATCTGCTGAATATAAATTTCTCTTTACTCTCAGTCATCCAGTCTCTCTCTCTCTCTCTCTCTCTCTCTCTATCCTCTATCCATTAATGCAGGGTTGCTGGGCCTGCAGTTTGGAGGGCAGTGCTAGATTGCTGAGTTTGGCTTTTACAGAGTCTCTGCTGATAATAACGGAAGTCGCCTGGCTCCTCTGTTACCCTGCCATGCACACACACATCACTAAATACATGGACTTGCACACTTTAGGCTACCTCTAGAGTACAAGTGGGTTTAATAAAATGTGAGTTTTGTGCACAGCAATGTTTGAGCACAGTAATTTGATTAATTAATGATTGTACAATTCTAAGTAAAAACTAAAACATAAAAACATCAATACAAAAGATATTGCTATAAAATATTCTGATGCTATTTGTATCTACTGGTGTGTCCTCTAAGTATTTTATTATTTCTTTTAAGAAATGGGTGTAACTTTCCTTTAAAGTGTCCTTTCCTTCAGCCCGTAGTGCATAGCCTCATGGTGTGGGAGGTACTGCTGGCAAAATACATAAACGTTGGTGGACTGCAGTTCCAGCATTTGTCCTTTGTTTATTTATTGTTGTTTTAATCTTAAACAGCAATGATTTATGCAATACGTTACTGCCACAATGGCTGCATTCACAATGACTGCCATTCACAGCCAAGTACACATACTTAAAAGAAAAACTGGAATAAGTGAGATGGAGAAACATAAGGTGAACTGCTTGACATAATTAAGCGATTAATATCTGGCTTGCTCTTTGGCATGGAGAAAACTGCCAAGCACACCTAGTTTTTTACTTTTATAAAACTGAGCGACATTGAAAGAGGTTTCATTCCTTTTTTTTTATTCCGCTACAGGTGGCAGGAGCTTCGGTGTCAAATACTGCTCAGAGTTGCTGTCTGTTTGTTATTCAGCATTAAACAAGGAGAGATTTTTTTGACATTTAGATTTGTCAAATAATAGACAGTATTTTTTGTCTTTACTGATAGATGTGCTATTGGCCTCGGCTAAGCGTTCTGAACGAATGTGATGTTTTTTTTTCACAAAGCAGTCTGCCATCGATGGGCCCTGCATCACCCATAAGTATTTTGTAATATAGCATTGAGCCATGCAATCCCAGAAGACAAATCACCATATATGGCAATATCACATACTGTACAAACCCAGGCCAGATCATATCTGAATTCCCAGTGCAGGGAAGCAGCTTGAAGACCAAAAAAGAAAATGCTGCCAATATCTGGACTGGTACCTTTACAGCATAAGCTAAAGAAAACTGAACTTCCATTTAAGAGTGAAAAAATAGCTAAATGGTACAGAAACAGCAGTGATCACTAAGTGGCCATAACAGACATGACACTTTAATAAGGATATGATAATAATAAAATGACTTATTATGAGACAGTTGGTCCTAATCAGACACAGTTTCATTAGATGAACAGAGACTTTTCAAGCACATCTTGTTGGCCAAGTCTGAGCTCTCTACAATAGGCGTAGAACACTTACATTTTTCAGGCAGTATTCTCTAAAAGGCAGAACACTGCTAGCTCCACTATTGCAGCTGTTTTTTAATCAGCCTGATTTGTCAAATTCTTGTCAAATATCTATGTATTGACGAGACAGCTGACCTCAATGCAAGGAGATGTGTCCTAGTGTGAACAGTATTGAGAGAGAGACAGAGAGAGAGAGAGAGAGAGAGAGAGAGAGAGTTATATATGGTAGGATATAAAATGAGATGGAAAATGCAGGGACTGAATGACAATGAAAGAATAAAACAAAAGCAAGGAAATAAAAAGAGTATAACAGGGCAGGAGAATGAGAATAAGAAAATGAAAATGGGGAAAGAGAGAGTGAGAAAGAATGACAGAATAGGAGAGCTCATCATTAGCACATTAGGAGCTAATAAAGGTGACAAGACGGCGCAAGGCAAAAATAATAATCATCATCATTTATGGAGAGAGATCAATCCTTAGAACGGCGCGAGCGGGGAAATTGAAGCTATAGATCACTGTGCCCTTTATAGAGAGGAAAGGGAAACGCGGGGATAATTTGCGTGAAAAGCCGAAGCGCTGACAGTGCTATAGCTGTCCAAACGGAGATGAGAAGACGGGCTCTCGGGCTCCTCGCGCAGCCACAACTCCACTGGCAGCCACAAACAGAAATCAACACACTAGGCGCACTGCTGATAGCCATCATCCATTCTGCGCAAATTGAACTGTCACCTCCAGTGTCACTTTTTTCCCCCACCGAGCAGATGAAAAAGACACGAGCGCGGTAGGAATGTTCCGCGACATTAATTCCCGGCGGGGGAAAAAGGCGTCACGCACATCAAACAGATAAACACTGAGCGCATGGCGGAAATGGCACTCTCAGCTCTGCTTTGCCTGCCTGTGCTGTTTGTTATGTCACAGCTAGCCCCTTGATTACTTTTGTTCCTCTCTCATGTACTGTAGTAGTTAACGTAGCACTGTCTGTCACGAGTAATTGCTTTCTAAACAAAGTAGCTATAACCTAGCTAGGTTGCAGTTTCAACTGAATTCAAATGAATGTTAATCAGAATGCAAAGAATGAATTAAACAGCTTTAACCAAATAAACAGCAATCATTTTTCCTGACATAAACAAAGTAATGTAAAAGCATCTACAGCATTTACATCTACATTCGAGATTAACTGCGTGTCCCAATGTATCCCAAAGGCCCAATGTGTATGATGCAATATTTGCAATAAATACCACTGTGACATGTCCGTTCCTCCACGCTGGCACTGATTCGGATGACAAATCCTGGCAGTCAACCAACATTCAGAGAGCCGCAAACTATTCACACCACTCGGACAGGCACTGTTAACTTGTGGAAGCTGGAAAAAGTACAAGCTAATGTCCAGACTTTCTGGAGGGACATATGACAACACCCCTCATGGAGTAGCATTTCACGATTGTGGCCAGAAGTCTAGCCTGTCTATAGGCAAATTGTGAGGAGCTCCAGAACCCAGTTTCTGTTTTGACAGGAGCAGTCCAACCACATGCCACCTTGATAATTGATATGTCGTAGCAGGCCATTATATTTCAGCACCGGATGGGGCATCTCTCCCGAGCGCACATTTCTGTTAGAAAATCCTGCTTCTCTAGATCGCTGGAGTCCTTGCGCATCTTGGTAAAATGGGGGAATGTCTCTGTCTGTGGTACAGTATTTAGAATATAGCCAAAGGCTGATAACCCACTTCTTAAAGTCTAGTAATTACAGCAACTCCGGCAAACTGCCATTGTGGCGGTTGTTCAGCAATCCTAGCACCCTCGTCAAGACTGGTGGCACCACCAACTGTACATCTAGAATGGTGGCTAGGATGCTAAAAGGATATCAACCTACTCTCCCTACACAGGGATCAAGTGATTGGAAGTGACTGTTCTAATGCTTGAAGGCAAAACAGTTCAATGCCAGTGCATGCCATACATAGTTCTCACTTAAATATGATCAGTGAGTCTACTTTGCCACAAGTGCCTGGGCAGCATATATTTGGATGTAGTGTTTAATCTGTAAAGACTGCCAGGATGATGATACATCAAGCATAGAGAAAATATGCAAATGTAGATTACAGGCCAAATGCCTGTTTATGTCTGAGAGCTCATGTTCAAGCTTAGAAAAGGTCCTGCTTGGTAAATGTAATGTAAATGTTATAAAGGAGACGCACATTTTTGTGTGTACTTCTTTCTGCTTTAGCTATTTAAGGAAATATGGATGTCGTTCTTGCTTAGTGTATCATGTGATTTCGTGTGGACTAGGGTCATGACTTGCGGTACACCATTTTCCTACCACATACATTTGGTAGGTGTGAATGTGTTATTTTTTTTCTCCATTCTGTAAATAAGCCTGGATAATCTCACACTCCTTCATTCTACACCACTTCCTTACTTAAATATTTATTAGAAGACCTATTATTGTATTAAGTATTTATCATTTTACAGTTTAAAAGATTTATACCTGGCCATTCAAATTGCTTTATTTATCAATTTACATCTAATATACATTTCATTTGATCTTCACTATCTGTGTACACTCTTCTTTGAATCCACTAAATGTTAAAGTGAAGCGGTTTTGAATTGATTTGTATCAGTGGTATCTAATTATGATTATTCAGCCTGCTTTTTCTCATAAACACCCCTGTACTAAAACTCCCAAAAGCATGTGCTTAATGTTTAGGAAATAAACACAATCTTGCAAAAAATATGCAAGGTATTTTTTGCAAGATTAAAAAGAAATGGCATCTTATGTTGATTAATAATTGTATTATTGTTTATGCTCTTATGGTATTAAGATGCTCTAATAACAGGTGATTTCACTTTACCTGAGTTAGTCAGCGTTTAATTAAAGGGGTCCAGATGAAAATTAATGTTTATACATGCAGAAACCTCATGTCAACCTGATTGTGAAATAATTTTAAACTCAACATTAGTAACCGAACGATAATTTCAAACATGTGCCTGTGACGTTGTTTACCATTACAGAAAGGTGGACTACCACATGATACATTATGTATAAAGGATTCATGAATATTCGATCTCTACTGCATAGGAAATCATATAAAACATTATTTGCTTTCTGCGTAAGGTAAACACATGGTTCAGCTATTCGTGTTTGGCGGGTGAGTGAGCCCCGGTCAAAGGTTCATGAATATCTTTAAGTCTTTCAGCACTTGAAACAACAAGGGCTTGGACACCACCTGAAAAAGAGAAAAAAAAGTGTACTTAATATGAAGAAGGGAAGTGAGTAATTTGTTCTCTCGTTTGAGGACGGCAAGGCGGACTTTGTGCCAACCCAACCTGATTCATCATAATTCCCTTCAGATGAATCAAAACTGCAGGAAGGAGGTCAAAAAAGAGAGAGAAATAAAAGAGAGAGAGAAGCAGAGATGGAGAGCACAAAAGAAAGTGAGATCAAGAAGAAAGAAAGTGTATGGGTGGGGGGTTGAGGGGGTGCAGGGCGTTTAGCCCAGACAGCATGCAGAGAACATGTTTCAGGAGGCTGAAAGGAAACATGTTTTCTTATAACTTCAGTGAATGACAAGGAAACCATTAACACACGCCTTCGGTGCAGGGGATTACAGGCTGCACATGCTTGGCTATTATTCAGCCTAATTAAGTCTTTTGGCATGATTTCCCAAGAACAAAGCAAAAAAAGGAGAGCAGAAATAGCTTAATAGCTTTGGGGTGCCTAAATTCCAAGGAAGACATATTAATATGTGTTTTTCTTTGCAATATTATTGTGTCAGAGTTAATCCAATTCTTTAAGAAAAACAGCAATATTAATATACAAATTATATTATTTTATTAAGCAAATCTTGGCATGAACATGAAACATAATTTATTTATGTAAAACAATATATATAGTTTGTGAAAATTATCAATGTGATAAGTCTAAGCTATGTTTTATTAAAAACCCAACTCTGATGCTATGTACTGTAAATATTAAAGTGTTTTGGCCAATATCTTAGTCATTTATATTTACATAAATTCATAAAGGGACAAGTCTGTGCTAGAGTTTTGCCCGAGGACTATCAGCTTTTTTTTCATAATGCAAGTTATGCAACCAAGAAGACCACCTAGCTTTAAACTTAACAGGCACTTACCATCATGATGGTCAAGCTAGACTGCATGTTAACTAAAACCTCTAATATCTTATGAGCTCCAGTACGCTCATCCATCCCTTCGCAAAAGTTAATCACAATACTTCAGGCATGAACACACTACTACATTACAGCAGCTATCTGTAATATGCATTATACACTGCCTCACCAGTAAAAAAAAAAGCCGCACACTCTAAGATTTCATTCAGTCACCTTTAGTTTTGATTACAGCACACAATGTGGTGACCAGCTCATGTGTGAAAATGAGTCCTCATTCTCCCAGAACTACTCTGTCTCAGTTTGAGTTCTGGAATATGCCTGTTCCATCAGGGCAGAAAACCTCCATTGGTCATCAGCTGACTTCATTATATTGCCACATAACATTGCAGAGCCTAGACCTAACAACCTGAGGTCACAACACTGCCTACAGAGGCGTTTACAATGGCCACTTTGTACAATTGGTGCATCACTTGTCACTTCTTACACTGATGCACCCATCGCTCTGGAATAATGTCAATCTGAACTCATCAGACTTTTTCCATTGCTCCAAAGGCACATCTTTATGCTCCCTAGAAAATTTGTCCCATTAGTCTCACTAACAAGTGGTTGTCTTATGGCAGCACAGCTGCTTAGTCCCAAAAATGCGAGTTCTCAAATATACTATAGCTAATGCTTTTACTGGGTGGGACAGTGGCATCGTGGTTAGCACTGAGGCCTCGCACCTCCAGGGATCAGGGGTTCGACTCTTGCTCAGGCTTGGCAACCTTTGTGAAAAAGAATATTTGTTTCATTCTCAAAACTTTTGGCCACGACTGTACTTTTCCGTACACATTCTAAAACATCCTACAATACATCCTACTGTACATCATGATTGGTTAGTAATTCATACTCGTAAATTGATCAAATTCATACTCCATCGAACAAACATCTGTGACATTGTTGATGTCACCTTAGTGAAAACAGTGGACATTAAGAAGCACTAGAGACGCTTTAATTTGTTCCATTTATACCTAGATACATTATTATATTTTTTTCCCCATACTCTAGCTGAATGTTCCACACTCCTATCACTTTATAAACTATTACTCTAGCCGAAAACAAAAATAAGAAACACAAGCCGCAAGAAACAGGAATGTTGTAATTTGTATTAACTCTGCGGAGGCTACGGATGAATTTCTAATCATCTAGAAACAGTGATAATATTATACAGTACATAAACTATAT
Source organism: Clarias magur (assembly GCA_013621035.1). Classification (NCBI taxonomy): domain Eukaryota; kingdom Metazoa; phylum Chordata; class Actinopteri; order Siluriformes; family Clariidae; genus Clarias; species Clarias magur. Next base: position 784,734 of record QNUK01000023.1, on the reverse strand, counting down.
GTCCAAAAATTTGTAGCCACCTGACCATAATTATCCAGAATTGTTTCTGCTACTGGAACATACTCTTTTGCAAGTATTTCCTCTAGATTTTGGAGCAAGGCTGTGTGTTCATTCAGCCACAAGAGCATTAGTGAGGTCAGGCACTGATGTCAGGCCAGGAGGGGTGAAGCTGGTGTTCCAGTTCATCTAGTGTTCAGAGTGGTTGAAATAGGGACTCAACCATATTTTGAGGGAGTTCACTTTATGCCCAGGAAAATTGTCGTGCCAGAACAGGTTAGGGCTTCTTAGTTCCAGCGAAATAAAATTCTGAAGCTACAACATACAAAGACATTCCTTACAAGTGTGTGTTTTTAATTTTGGGGGAAGAAACAAACATGGGTGTGATTTTTGTCCATATAGTGTTTTTCAATATAGTGTATCAAAACAAATCCAAAATCCCAGATGTTCAGAGAAGTCAAGTCAAGTCAAGTCAAGTAGGCTTTTATTGTCATTTCAGCCATATACAGTTCAGTACACCATGAAACGAAACGACACCAGCACTAGCTAACTAGGACACCTAATTAGCTGACTATCTAAGACAAACTAAATTTACACAATACATTATTAAAAACTGAAGTACTATACAAATGACATTACTATGCAAAAAGATAACACAAGACAACATAAAGTGCACGTGACACAAAGCTATTTCTAACACAGCCAACTTTTATTCTATCTACTGTATATGCACTCACAAAAGAAAAAGGAATTGATTGTTGTTATTTTTACAGGACAACCAACGTAATGAACAACTGGCTATGACTTCAGGCTAAAAAAACTTGTGTTTATTACAACACCTATTATACAGTTCATCCAGGTACTGTATCTCCCACACATGATTGTTTTAACTGTAGTAATTAGTCAATCAGTTGGTCAGTCAGTTGTATCTTTTTATATTAAAACTGACTATATGGGGGAAAAAAATATTCTTTCCACTTGTATATGAAGCACTGGTTATAATGAACAGCTCTAATCACATTATGAGATAAAGTCAACTGGTGAATGCCAAAAACATTGACTATATTCAGCAATATGTAGGGCTGTTCCATTCAGCATATAAATCTGTGAGAACTGTGTAATGAGTAACGATAAACAGAAAATGTATGTTTGTTTTGTGTATAATATAAGCAGAGGAAGGACCTTATTCAATTGATGTAAAAGTATTCTTGTTCTAGATTACAAAGCATTATAAAAGTTCTATATATATTACATAACAAATTTCTATTATTTAATAGTTAATAGTTCTATTATTATAAGTTAATAGTCAGCATACAAGGAAACACCTGTCATCTGCACATGCAGTGGTTGATGTCAGTTATACTTCCCTGTACAACGATACCATGTCTGTTACAATGTGAATATACACAGAAATGTTCATGAGCAGTAACCTCCCCTGAGTGAGAGCGATTTCCCAATGTCACGTCAACTCTCATGTCAGATAGAGGTGGAACACCGATGTCAGCATCGGCTTTGAATCAATTACCAATTTCTCTCAACGCATTAAACTTTCAGGCCTCATCTGCCTGGTAATGATTGTGAGGTAGTGTGTGTGTGTGTGTGTGTGTGTGTGTGTGTGTGTGTGTGTGGAAAGGGGGGGGAAGACATTGGCTGACAGATGATCACTGACAAACTGACAACGAACAGATTGAAGAAGACACAGCTAATGGAGTGTGAAGTTGAAAACCAAGAGATATTGTAAGAGAAGGAGTGACATACAGAGTGAGTGCTTTCTGTGGTCTAATCATGTGTCTGATTTTATGTCAAACACATAATTTTATGTCCACACAGTCTGAATAAATATCAACCGGTGGATAAACAGTAATAAGTCAATAACAACATATACTGTACATCTTGAAAGCCTGAGTTCTATTCTAAGCACATCAACAATCACACCTGATTGTCATGTAATATTTATACTGCGATTAAGATGCATTAATCCCCTCAGCAATGCATTTCCCTTTGCAATGTACACTGTTAACCCAAATAAGTTGGCAAAGCTCAAATAATTTGAGGTAATCAGTTACATAAATTTTTTTAAGAAATGTTGATGTTTCCGATGTTTAAGTAAACAGAACTATCAGTTTTTGAGTTTGTTGTACTCATTCATATTAATCATTCTTTACTTGCATTATTGGGTAGCCTAACTCATACTATTTAATAGCAATTATTATTATTATTATTTGTTGCAAATCAAATAAATTGTTGTTGGACTTTAGGCTGCTCCCGGCAATGGGTCGCCACAGCATACAGGCACTTCATCCAGTTGTTGGGAATCAAACCCGGGCCTTTCACATGGCAGACGAAACACCTACCACCAGTGCCCTATTGCCTTGATGACATCAAGAATAAAATCGCTAGGCTGAAAGATTTTAAGTTGGTGGAATTTTAAGGTGACAGTTACTGTTACTTAAGTACTTACAATTACTTAAAATATCGAATTTGTTCAGCTAACTTGAAAAGTGTAATTTCTCCAAACTCAAAAATACCAAAAAGTTCTAACTACTCATCAAGGTCTATTAATTTTAACTAATTGTAATTATTTAGGGTTAACAGTACTCAATATGTTCAATTACTTTGAGTATTAGGGTTTACAGTGTATGAGTGTGAACTTCCAAAACTATGTATAAAAAAGCCAACCATTAGTTTTACTTAGATTAACCTCCATTACTCTTATGTTTTCAGCCAAGCTATATAGGGTTTAACATGTTCTGCATCCTGCATCCATTATAGTACATATGATCCATTATAGTATACATTTCTTGAAGTCCCACAATGCACACCATACCAGTATCAGGTTTGCCATTTGGTGTGACTAGTACAAGTAAAGTCACACTGATGACATACCTCAGCCCCTGCTGGCCACCATTACCACAGATGATTTTTTTTTTCCTCCTTTTTTTTCTCATCCCCTCTCCTGCTCTGTCTCAGTCCACCTCCCCAGACCTCTCTTTAGAGTCTAATTATCCTCTGCCTTCTGTTTCAAGAGACTCCTCCTCGTGATAAAAAACAGTCACTTCCAAAGCAAACTAGTTCTTAATTTTCTCTGACAGACTCCTTTAAACAAGCTGGTAGAATGCAGCGTCTAATTGAAAACACATTCCTATTCCAAACAAATTAAGCACAATTAAGGGCCCTGAGTTATGAGTATCTATCATGATGAGATGTTTTGGTAAAAATCACCACATTTAGATCAAAGTCGTCCGACCCTTTGCTTAATTGCCTCATTAGAGTCCTTTGCAACGGGCTTCATAAATACAGGGCCGAAGAGTTTCATTTGGGAATTACTCTAAAAGACGACCCTTAAAGTAATCGCTTCCACATTTATATAAAAGGTTCATCTGTTTTAGGAATAAACAGATTTCTTTTCTTTTATGGTGAATATTTTGGTGGTTGTGTTATCTCCAGTGCGGTTTCCATTTTCATTACAGGCTAGTGTGGAGAATTGTAATGTCGCAGTGAGAGGCCAAAAAGTACCTCAGTATAAATATTTCCAACAGTGTAGAACATTTCATTCTGCACGTTATGTAAAATATTCAACCCTAATCAATCATATCATCAGACGACTGCTTTTATAGCATCTCCGATTAGAGAGAATGTTGTCTCAGTGCACTACGGCAAGTCTAAGGGTCTGAAAAGTAGTTCGAGTTGGCTTTTTTACAACGTAGACTTCAGCTCGGATCATTTTAATTCAACATCTTAAATGAGCAGGCTACTTTTCATCCAACAGATTTTTCCAATTTTGAGCACCACTTTATTGGTTAGCTGCAGAAATGGTGGGTGTGTGTGGGGGGGGGGGTTGCTGCTTAAAAAAAAAGTGGAGACAGATACCAGCCTTTTAAAAACATTTTTCATTTTCTGTGGTTTAGCACTTATTTAACATTTAATGCTGCACAGAGAGACATTATCTCTCTATTAATGATGAATGATGATCAAAGTTTACTTGGATCATACAGGTAAGTATATTCACAAACATGTAACCATCACATGCATATTAATACTATAATTAATACTATAGCTAATAGCCTGAAATAAACCTAATCTTATATAAAATCACAGGAATTTAAAGCCTGAAATCAACGTAACTGTTAAAGTTACCTTACTCAATATGACCTTAAACAGTTGTTACTTTTTAATATGTTACTGGTTAGTGTGAGGTATTAACAATGTACATATTGGTAAAAGCAGACCTTTTTGTCATTGAATGAATCAGTACTGTGAAGAACACATTCACTGTATAACACTGAGATACCTTTTCACTAGCAAATTTTATATAGGTTTGATCTGCCATATCCCCTGCTCTTGATTTCAATCTAATTTCATAAAAATAAAATCAAAACCAAAACATATAGTCCTGGAATTACTGGTACTGCTCATCTGTCAAAAAAAAAATATTCAAGTAAACTAAAACTTCTATCCAATCAGCTTCTTTCCAGTATGCCTGTTAAAATTTAATCTAAAATATACTACTTATGCTTTCCATTTTATATTCAAATTTCCATACACATACACATCCTCCCAGTGAACTGAGACAGCATCAGTTAAAGTCAAGCTTTAAACGGAGAGCTTGTTAAGGCCTATAAGTCAGAGCCACTCAAAGCAAGAAGATGACTGATGGTGCAGGAGCAGCCAGAATCCCCTTGCTGAGTTTATTGCCCCCAAACTGGCTCTCACCACATATGTCCCTCATCCTGCACTGACAGTGCTAATAGAATATGCATAGGCCTATTAGCATACAAGCTAATGTTGGCCCAGAGGGAGGGCACGAACATCAAACTTTAAGTAGAAATCAAAACAGAAGGAGGAAAAAAAGGAGGGGGAATTAAAAGGACACCATCACCCTAAGAAAACATGGCCCCAGGGCACAAGACACATTACACATGTGCTTGTACTGGAGGAGCAATCTTGCACTTGCACAGAAGGCCTTCAAAATTAAATGGGAAAAGACCCAATGAATGTGGGTGAGCCTCGTTCAGGCTCTCATGATGTGGAAATAGAAATGAATTGGATGGAGATGTGAATGTTTTCCTGCACCTATCAACATAATGCACGCATATGAAAGGACATACTGCCTCTTCTACATGCAAACATATGGACTGCAAATGTCAAAAGCCTCAAATGCTTATAGAATGCAGATTTTCTGCAATATTGTTAGTGTGGAATTAGACTGGCCCTTGTATGCAACTTTGCACTGCACAAACAGCTCAAGTCAGATTAGAATCTCAGATCTTCAGTCGAGCAAAACTGCCGTGCGTATTCTGGCACCCACCCGAGATTTATCGGCAAAAGAGCACGCTGCATTCTCTCTGAACCCTGACACCAAATCAGATACATTTCCGCAAAGCCAGTACAAATGAAAATAGCACATAAGAAAGCAATTTGGTTCAGCAATCACAAAAAAATGCAGAGAAAGCCTAATGAAGGACTAATTGAGTCACGTCCCAAGACAAGGTGAGCTGCTCTCTGGATCCCCAGCACCATGCTGGCGTTCACGGTCATCATGGATACGTTAAACCCACATAGGGGGAGGGGGGGAGGGAGGAAGCAGGTCACAAGGGTGAAGAATTAAACCTAAAAGAACGGAACAGAGCTGGTAAAATAGCATGAAAAGCGTTGTGTCTATACGTACCTGCATCATTTGCAATAATGGCCCAATTAGAGAGTCATGCTTTCTAGGCATGTTTCAGACACCCTCAATATAAGCCATATGTCACACCACAGAATGGCTTCACTGCATTCCAAGTTCTCCATTAATATAAATGCAATGTACAATTAGACAAAGTACAATAACAAACGAAAAGTTGATTTTTCTTTTACATTTGATAACCAAGATTGCGAATAAGCATCATGAACATACTGTATGTATAAAAGTGCCTACATGTAATAAATTAAACCAATGTTTTCAATAAACTGCACTGCACCTTAGGAAAAAAAAAGACCACACAATCAATTTTCAAATTCCCTATTTTTTTTTAACAAGGGTTCTGCATAATTCAATTTGGCACATCTTTTATGGGATTTTTATTGCTAAAATACTTTTAACAGTCCTGTCCTGTTACTGAAGCAGACTCATAAACTTTCTGCTCAGCGGTGACTGGTGCAATATTAAAAAAGCAGACACCGTTAAGGGGAATCAGCTTTGTATTTAATTGGAATTTGAGAAAAAAAGAAGGAATGGTGCAGAACAGACCTGCCCGACAAACGACTTTTATTTGCCGCTTTTATTGCCACGGTCACCAGTTTGTAGGTGTCTCCTTTTGGCTCATGTTCACTAATACGTCCCATCTTCCAGAAACTTTACTACCAGGCACAGGTCTTCTAACTCAAGCCATCAATCCGACATCCAGCAGCACAGCAAGCAAGATAAGCGCATTTTACTTATCTGAATGTAAGGGTTAACATGTGATAGGTCGGCAAGGGCGAAGGCTTGGAAATGCTCGGGTGAAACGGCTTCCTAAACCTGTAGTAAGTGCGGAGGCTCAAAAGCTAAAAAGTGATTGGGCTCTATTTTCACCACATTCGTTTAGGATGGATTCAAATCACAGGCACAGTAAAACTTTGCGCTTCTTTTTTAGTACAGATGGTTTGGCAGGGTGACAAAGCAAACTGGGCCTGGACCCAAACTCCAACCTCTATTTCATGGCGGCTTAACACTTTCGCTCTCTCTAGATTACAGTTATGGCGCTTTAACAATGCGTCCAAGCCCAAATCATTCACAAAAGTCCTATTCGGTACACCAACATTAATTTGAGAATGAGACTAAAGAGCGATGAAAATCACAATCGTCACTGTGAAGAAAAGGAGCTCAGACGTCTTTATTTGATTGAACATGACTGCGATTGATAGCAAGTCAGGGTGTTAATACTAGGAATGATCAGGTGATTAGAACCATAAGTGTGTTAAGAGTGTGTGTGTGTGAGTGCGGAGTGAAAAATGTAATACAAGCTCTAGGTCCGTCCCTGAGGCTTTACATAGTGCATGGTTACAGATCATACATGCATACACACGCTCACAGGCACTCATGCGCGCACACACACACACACACACACACACACACACACACACACACTGGGCCCCAGGCCTGGGCTCTTGTCGTAATATTTGTGAGACATGCCCTATGTCGATAAACACACATACAAATTCTAGAAAGACAAATTCTAGTGCTTTTTATTTCATTTTTATTACAGATCAATTCATATATACGCTATAGTACTGTATATACACTGTATTCAATATACTGTATTTCACTGAGCAACAACTGATTTCCTACAAGAGCGGCAAGAGGAGTAATTCTATAGTAACATAAGAAATGCATATACACATATGCATGCAGAATATGCCTCCACAAATGTAAGCTCAAGACCCAGGACATAGTTATAACAACTGAATAGAGAAGACATCTGACATCAGGGGAAAGGAGAATGTGTAAAAGTCTGAATTTCAGATGTAACAACATCGCTGATTATCTTGGGGGCCCTTTTTATCTTGCTGTGCTGGATGTCTGAGCTCCATAAGAGCCTAAAGTCAGGCCTGTCTCTACCACCAGGAGGTGTGTATTGGGGTTGGGGGGGGGTTACTGGGAGACTGGGGGAGTGCCGGTGTTGGGTAGGTGCATTTGCTGCTTGCCATGCTACCATGCTTCACTTCCATGAGAGATTGTGGGGAGTGAGTGAGGGGCGGGGGGGGGCTGCACAGAAGGAGCCATTGTTGATTACTCATTACTTAACCTGTAATGTGTTCCGCCCCCTTTGTCTGCATGTCATGCTTCTTTCCCTTACCACCCCCCCACCCCCCTTATTCCCCTCAACTCTCTCCGCTCTCTTCCCGAATAAATGGAAAAATATTCCCAGCCCCAGGCTAGCGCTGAACTTCTCACTCTCTGCATCCAATTTGGAGCCACTGCTCCCTATGATGTAACCCGACAGTCCCAACATAGGAGAAAGGCCACAGAGAGAGAGAGAGAAAGAGAGAGACAGAGAGAGAGAGAGAGACAGAGAGAGAGAGAAAGACAGACAGACAGACAGACAGACAGGCATGTGTGTGTGTGTAAGGAAGCCAGAAACTGCACTTCAGGCCTCTAAGGTTGCATTTTTTAACCTTGCTACTTAAAATCCAGCAACACTTTATGAATGTTTTAGGTTTTGAGTCATTATCATTCTGGCCAGCATATGTTGTATATGGAGAAGAATGGTAATTAGGCTGCCCCTAAGCTCTCTCTCCTTAGTTTCCTTGGCTAGTGCCATTCAAAGTAAAATACTTCCTCAGATGACATGTCTATCTGAGTACCTCTACATATAAATCTTATCTTGTACATAGTCCTTTGACTTGAAAACATTCTGTCTTCCATCTGCCATATTATGAAAAAAAATAAATAAATAAAACATTTTCAGTCATATTTGCATCTGCAGATCATCCCTGAAAAACCATCACACGGCTTAAAACTCAGAGTTCAATTACTGAAGAGAAAGCACACCAGTCTAGCCAATTTTGCTGAATAAACTTCTCATAAAGCAAATGTCAATATAAATACGCACGTAAACCATCACTGTACACTTATGGAGCAATGATGAAAATCAATGTCAAGGTCAATGCACAAAGAAACCACCTCAAACTCCATGCAAAGTGGCCTGGCAACCTTAACTGCCCAGGAGTTCTGGAGACTTCTAGGCAGGAGTCATGGCAGATTGAAATGGTACACTTCTCACGGCCCAATCTCAAGCATGACTTCATGCCGAGCTGTCACACACCGCAGGCTGCATTCCCTTTGAATTGGCACAAATACGGTGGATACGACGCAGACAGAAACCACCGCTGTGGGTTGGAAATGAGTATATACTGCTTATGGTTTGACATAATCAAGGGGGTCTGAAAAAGTTCCCATCGTTGCCTTATTTCATTTGAGCCAGAAATGGAACTCAATCACACTCTCTGCCAAAGGAGGAGGACTGGGAACGTTAGTGCTGTTTAGCATGACAGCGCTGATGATGATGGCAATGATGATGGAGTATCTACGCAGATGACTGAAAGCAGGTCCGTTTCATTTGGCTGGCGTGTTCTGCAGGAAAAGATGCTTTGTTTGTTAGCTCCTGACCTCCTGTGAGAGTGTGTATGTGGGAGACGTGACCCTTGAGTGTGAGCCGGTGTGTATGTGTGTGTGTCTGTGCAGTGTCAGGCTCATTATGAGCTGATAAAAACTCCTGGGCCAGGTCCATCCATCATGTCCCGCCTCTAATCAGCATGTGTGTCACTGTAACTAAACAGAGCCTTGAGCGGCGCTGCCACGCGATTGGCTGTGACAGGGAGAAATAAATCTGCCTCCAGCCAATCGGGGACAGGCAGCGGAGCGTTGCAGTGAAGGTGACAGGCGTTTGAGGTCTCAAGCGACGCAAGATTAGGAGAGCCCGGTTCAACCGCAGCCGCGCAGGAAACAACAAACAGCCAATGAAACAGCGAACCATTCTGAATGAGCTTACTCTAGACAAGGATGAGTGTTTAGCTCCAGTTTTGGTGTTGGACTCGAGACAGTTCGATTTAATACCAGTTAGAGGAGCTCACGTCTCTCTGTACTACTACAGATCCTTTGTCGTGTTCAGCTTTCTCCCCCGTAAGAAAGACTAAAATCGCATTGGCTTACTTGTTGATCTGGCATAAGGTGTGAACAATGTCACCTTTTGCATCGTTCATGCAAATGTAAAGCAGGTTAATAATTGTTCGCTCCATATTTAAGCTCGGCACAGGCAGACCCGTCCTGCGCTATATGCCATTAATCAGTCAGTGTAAATAAAAAGCGTTATAACTGTAAAACATATGTTACAGGTTTGATGGTATGATTTAATTTTTCACTTCATTAACACAAAGTCAAAGCTTTTCAAATGGGATGCCATGTGAAAGAAGCCGGATTTGTAAAAAATGGGAGCAAACATTTTGGTTACTTTCCACCATGGACGCAACCCAGCAGAACAGGTTCAACTGCTCATTACAGCAGTAACATGACAACAAAACCACACACCATAAATCAGACTTTTTCTTTATTCAACTTGTGCGTTTTTTTTTTATTCATCGCTTCTTATATCTGATTTATTTTAAGAAAATAAAATAAAAGGAATGAAAAAAAAAGAGCAGCATGTCCTCTGCCTGAAGCACAATCTGTGGCTTGTTGGTCTGTTTCTCATGTGGCGCATGGGTTATTTTGTTTACTTCTGTTTCCTTATGCACCACACAGAAGCTCTGATGTCAATGACCACACACACTCACTCACACACATTTGTCTTATCCTTGAATCCTTTTTTTTTTTTTTTTTTTTTAAATAAAAGCTACAACTTGTGGACCAACCAAACATCCTCTCAAGGTCAAAACGGTCTGATCCTAGTGGGAATATCTGGTCCCCACTTAGAAAAAAAAAAATGCCCACACACCCAAACCCACACACACATGCACAATGAGCCTGCTTTATTTCTAGTGGACACAGTGTTTACTAGCAAACCCGAGAAAGCATCTTGTCTTACGTGTTACAGTACAGCGGCTTGCTGTAAACGGAAGAGAACTCACAGCTGGCACTGTTATTTAGCTGCTCTGACAGACAGAACTGTAGCAGCGGACCCCCTTCTCCTCATGTCTCTTTTTTTTTCTGAAATGATCTCACTCTGGATGCAGACCTGACCCAAACACAACCAATCTGCTCGCTGGCTTTTTACAGCTGAGAACGGTAATACACGTCAGCTTTTTCTTAACCTGTGGGAGACTTACAGTGCTCCTGCTTTCCTTTCTCTCCCTTCGTCATGGGGAATGTAAAAAAGGAGAGCTTGTAAAGAAACACCTCTACTGGCCAAGGGTGGTGGTTGTAGGGAAAGATTATAGGAAATATAAGACTAGGACAGAATAGCACGGAGCAAAGTGTGCATGTGGGGGGAAAAATAGGACATTTAGTGGCTTGTAAATGAATATGTAAAAAAAAAAAAAGTACAATGGTTATGATTTCGCAAAAGAATTACTACAAGACAATACACACAGAACTGACCTTAATTTCAATATAAATGTCAAGTAAAATATAGCAATTATTATTGAGAGCGTTTTTAATAATAAAATGTAATGTCTATGTACTGGATATTCTATATCAGTGAAACTGAGGGGAAAGATTTAAGTATAATCAATAAGAAAACACATTATTTGCGCTATTTGTTCTGCATATCTTATGCTCCTTCCTCCAAAATGCGGTTAATGGTTTAATAGCACATGTCTGTTTTTTATTTTTAACACTAGTAGTTAACCAGGATCATATTTCGCACTCCACCGGTTAGGGAGTGAGAAAAAAAAGGAGTTTAGAAAAAAAAAAGACATGCACTCATTTCTGCAATGTAAAATGACACTATATCAAATCAAGCATTTCCATATGTCGGCTGTTACAGCAATGGTCCTGTGTGTGTGTGTGTGTGTGGTTGTGTGTGTGTGTGTGTGTGTGTGTGTGTGTGTGTGTGTGTGTGTGTATGCGTGTCTGAACAGCGGCTTACTATCAGGGATATAAGACAAATGGTTGCGGGATATGATGGGCTATGGAGCCACCTACTGTGAACACTGGAGCGTGGCTTTTTTCCGACTGACAATGTTTACCACGAGGCTGGACGACAAGCCAAAATCAGGGCTCAACACACACTCATCATGCAATCGCACAACCCATTATAATGAGAACATGTTTTAAACACTGTACATGTTTTAAAACACTGCTTTAACGTGGACTATGGAAATTGATGTTAGACTCATGTCCTGCGTAACAAGGTCATCATGATTGTGCTCACGCTAAGTGGATTAGTTCATGGGATAAGTGGTTCTCTTTAGGTGTTGATGTACCTATGAAAGCTCAATAAGCACTGGAGAAAGAGGAAGCATGATAGCTCAAACTGGAATATTTTTAAGCAATAAGTTTTTATTTAAATATATTGTGACTGAACACTCTCTGTCAAAGTATGAATTAAAATGTAAAAAATTGCCATAAAGTATCAGAAACGTACCAGGGAATTATAAAGCTTTTATTTTTACACTGCATGTTTCTGTTGCAGTATAACTACAATATAATGGAGCTGCAATGTCTTTATGTGTTTACCCTTTAGACACATGGTTAGAAAGTGGTTAGGGAAAAAAATCCATTTCTAAAACTTTCTCCTACAAAAAGGTGGAGTGCATTATAAAGTTTATGGCAATGAAAAAACCCTGCTTCCTCACTAAAAACTAAATTAGCCACAGAATAAGTCTCAAGTCTCAAAACCAAGCAGTGGCCTTTTCTCCTGAGCTCTCATCTTGGCAAGCTTCGTTCTGCAGACATAAATTAACCCAGAGAATGCTTACCTAAAACATCAGGGTTTAAACAAAGATTGAGCGATGAGGGGGAATAGGGGAGAAGTACAGGAATATGGGCACAGATGGGTGCACGAACTGCCTTCTTTTTTTTTTAACCCCGAAATACAAAATTAAGGGAGGGGGAAAACCTCTGGTATACGAGTTGGCACGAGTAAGAGGCCAGGAAATGTAGGAGACGCCTCCCGTCCGTGCTCCGAGTGTAACCCAAAACCAATGACATAGTCAATGCATGTCATATTCTCTCCGTCTACATGACGAGTTTATTTTGCAAGGAGGAATTTTAACCTAAAACCTGCCCTACGCAATTATCCTGATTTTCTCAAAACCTAGATGGACAGTCCCAATAATCAAAAAAGTTATACTAAAAAAAGTTTGTATAAAATCTCATTTCTTTTAGAAATTCCATCAAGGTATGTTTCCTTGATCAATTAGATATGTCTGATTATTTATACTCTTCATGCAGTCAACTCAATCAAGTATAGTCTGCAAACATCCAGGTGTGTGTTGCAGTACTAGCGGGCCTGATGAAATCTGTTCAATATTCTGCCTTGCAAGCAGTTCTGTAACCACAAGAATTACCTTGGTTTTTAAACCGAAATAATTTCCTAGTGCTGTGGTGAAATATACTGCAGGAAGCACATCAAAACATGGTACAACAAAAATGTTTAAATTGGCTATAAAATCTCATTCTTTTAGTGGGACAAACAAAAATTATTAATCTGCAAAGGGGGAAGAAATTGCTTGCAGATACAAAAAAATACAATAATTATTTATGGAATTGTTAAGCTGAAGATATTTTTTTTCACTTTGGAAAAACAAAGCTACCTGTGGTTAATACATTTTCATCAAATGTTACTTTAATCAGAGGAATAATTTGTGGTTTATAAACTGATTGGAAGCCTCATGCAGAAGCTCATTATATGCACAAAAAGGTTAGCCAATGATCACTGCTGCTGCATTCTCTGTGTAATCGACATGACAATAAATCATATTAATTACATACTCATTACCTAGTAAATTGTATTTAAGGGTAGAACACTAAACCAGTTTATAAACACAATAATATGTATCCAGCAGTATGCCTATACCTTTAAAGGATTCAACGCATGGCTAACACCAACTTATTGAGGCTTTGGAGGAAAGAAAAAAAAACATTTTTCAGTGTTTGTTCTGTGTAAAAACCCTGAGGTATTAGGGTGCACTAATCTTTAAAAGGTTAATTTATTCATAGAGATTTTGACAGAGATGTATGGCCCAGCCAGCATCTCAGGCACCTCTACCCACAGGGAGAGGCCTAATGTGAGGGAGGGAGACGAGAGGAGCGTAAAGGAGAGAGGGAGGAAGGGAGGGACAGAATGAGAGAAACAGAGACAGAAGCAGGGCAGTCAGCATGTAATAAACACAAAGACATAATTACCTCATTGAGCTAAGCAAAGAAAATGACCTTTAACCCTGCACTACGGTGCTCTTTAATGTATTACACTGCCTTGCTAAACCCTAATCAGGGGAATATTTGTTTTAATTTTGCACCTTGATAAATTAGCATGGATAAAGTATTGTCAACACTCACGTGTTGTATGTGTATGTCTACCTTCACACTTCACTTAGCCAATTTATAAACCTGATCACTGTACTCAAAGGTTTAAGGAGCATGTCTATATAAAGCTCACAGTTTAGACTCAATTATGCAGAAAGAATAACAAAGCCTGTCCATGTGTATTTTTATGAAAATGTATGATTTTAGAATAATAATTAAAAAAAAAAAAAGCTACATAAAGTAAACAAACAAGGATTTACGTTGCACGATAGGCCAAAAAAGGCAAGCGATGCTTGAGGGATGGTAAGGACTGAGTGAAATGAGCCTTTGTGGGGCTTTGTATACAGCAACCATAGGAGGGTTCAAACTGCATCAATCATAGCTGTCACATGCTGTAAGCACCAATCTGTCGCTGCTAGGTGAGAGATGATTTAATTTGTCCTATGTTTTTAAAATGCCACGCATCAGTGAATAGTATCCAGAGAGGGGGAGGATTGGCATGACTGGAAACTTTCGTCGCTGTGCTGAAGTTTTCCAGTGATGATATTTATCCACTTATATTATACATTTCTTCCAACACTCTACCGGAGCTACATGCTAAACTGTTTCCCCTCTCAACTGGTAAGCTTTTAAAACAAAACTTTCAACTTTTAATTACCAATGAAACATCCCAATGGGTTTTTAGTGGTTTATATGCTGAATTTGTGACTGCCGCCTAAAGGGAGACTTACTTAGCAGAGCTGCAGGAGTCTGTTGGGTGGAGGCCAGAGCGTGTGTCAAAAGGTACAGCAGTTAGTGAAGTGCGAAGAGAGCTAGCCTACTTCCATCTGCTGCCGAGGCCAATTACCTACAGACAGAAAGCATAGAGATTACTGCTCTGCACTGCTTTTACAGAATCTAGATAGCCACTGCCATCACATTTAATCTTTCCCCAAAAAAAATATTTGGTGGCAGCTTGGCTGTAGTATGCTGAAAATGCCATAGGGGAGATGTGGAGGGTCAGATTCATGTTGTATCAGATCTTATTGTTAAAAGCTTGCTTCACAAGATGAGATTGATTTGGAAAGATAATGTGCCACTTTTATTTTAGCTTAGTATCAACAGGTACAAGTTCCCCACTAATTTCCCCACTAAAGGTTACTTCTATACTTCTCCTCATCCCATCTTCCCAAGGATATTCAAATCCTTATGCAGCATGCTATTCATTTCAAAACGAGAGTACTCTGCCTATTGACTTCTATTAGCACCACTTAGATGTGACCCCGCGCTAGCCCTAGCCAGGAGTCTTCTACTGTGTCCTCCATGCTTTATAACTTTTTTCTGGGTCTCTCTCACTCATTCGCCCCTGGCGCATCTAATTGAAAGCGATCTCGGGGCTCAGGCCGAGTTCCGTTTCTTGGCTAATCCTCCATTGAGGGAACCTCACATGTTCCCAATTAGATCCCTCTGACTTCCTCGCTCTTCTCCCTGAATCTCTGC
Source organism: Clarias magur (assembly GCA_013621035.1). Classification (NCBI taxonomy): domain Eukaryota; kingdom Metazoa; phylum Chordata; class Actinopteri; order Siluriformes; family Clariidae; genus Clarias; species Clarias magur. The sequence continues at coordinate 769,331 of QNUK01000023.1, read as the reverse complement.
TCACTAGGTCTGGCCTTTTGCAGGAGTTTATGTTATTAACCGCATACTGCACAGTTCCTGTCTGTCACTGGGGCCTGGAGATGTTATCGCTGCCACCTCAACGTATACGGTTACCTTCAAAATATTACATAAATTAGATTGGGATTGGCAATTGTGGAATATAGAAGGGAAGACAAGACGAACTAGAGGGTGGGCTTCGGCATGAGGAGTAGGACAATAGGATCTCCCGCTGTTTATTCTGGACAGAGATATTATTGGTAAGTCACTGGCAAGCAGTACCTGATGAAAAAATTGGAGGGTGCTTAAGGGGTTTTTGGAGGTTTTTCAAAGCCAAAATACTGGAGAAAATGTACTTTATTTTCAGTGAGATACTTACGGTCAAACCCTGAATGCCTGGACTCAGATTGGACTCAGGCTTTGGAATCTTTCTCCTCAATGAGAGGCATACATCCCCTTGTAATCAAATAAAGCTGTTTTTTTTTTTTGTTTTTTTTTAATGGGGGGTTCTGACGAGGGAACTTTTCACCTCTCAGACAGCTGTTCTAGCTATATCTATGTCTCAACAAAAAGACTTTGAATAGATCAGTCAGAGTGATCCATTATGAAATAACCAAGTTTAAAGATAATAAACAAAATTATTTTTCCTGCTTGCTTAATTGCTTTCACTGGGTTTTAATATGTGAAAATGTACTTAAAATAATTTTGGACTCACACATTCAAATGTTTAGCTGGAGCTCAGGTCTGACTCTTTGATCCGCCATACAATCATATCAAAGCATATCTGATACTCTTGATCAACCTACTGTTCAAAATGGTTTGGGGAAAAAAGGGTACTAAAAGGTGGGGATTTCCCACAGGTCCTATCATTTACTTACACTACAATCAGCGGTAGTGTCTTAAAAAATCTAAGGCTTTAGCACATTTTTGTGCACTTGGTCATGTGTATATGCACTGGTAGAAAGACTATTAGATTAAACTCTAAGGTGACTATAGAGATACATGGGTGTAGAGTAACGTTTTGAAGTGGCAGCCATCTTCTCATGCATGACAGTGTAATTGGTATGGTAATTTGTGCTCTGGATAATGTTAAATAAGTTTTCAAGTAAGTGACATGTATATGGGACATTTTTTTATTCAATTTCTATAAACATTTATTCTCTAAGTCATTTGATACCTTGTAAGGTCGCCATCTTGTTACTGATGGTCTTTTTTGCTGTCTCTCTCTCTATCTTTTATTTTAGTTATTTGATTTTTCATTGTGTTGTTTTCATTTTATTATATTCTGTCTTAATATTGTACTGATCTTGTACTCATTATACTGAGCAGCACGTTGCTTGACACTTGCTGTCATACGTAATAATAAAGCTGAATTCACTTGACCTGAATCTGAGAGCACTCCTCAATACACTCCTGGGCACTCACTCCTCTCCAGGGTCGACTCTTGTGGTCTCTCCGCTTCAGATTACCAGTGACATTTTGGTCAAAGGCCTATGTCATAGATTTAATCCTGTGGTTACTAAACCAGTTGTGTGGACTTGTTGGGATGTATATTTTGGATCATTATCCAATTACACAATCCAAAAAATTTGGAGCAAGTTTTTTGAAAGCATGTTTTAAAAGAAATAAATTAAAATATATTATGTTTTTATATGTTTGCAATTTGGCAGCACCCTTATTCAAAGCAGCTTACATTTATCTCGTTATAAATCTGAGAAATTGCGGGTTGAGGGCCTTGCTCAAGGGCCCAACAGTGGTAGCCCATGTATACCAACACGTTTTCCCAGGCCATTGAGGATAATCTTTTGTCCAACTTTCCATGCCAAACCCACCT
>QNUK01000023.1:600000-762500 GCA_013621035.1 Clarias magur | reverse complement strand
GATTTGAGGTTCACCCTGGACGGGGTGCCAATCTAGCCAAGCACACAAGCGCACACACTCACACACACTATAGGGTGTTTGTGGGAGGAAACCGAAGTACCTGAAGGAAACTTACCAAGCATGGAAAGGCCGTGCAAACTCCATGCGCAAAGACCCGAGGCAAGAATTAAAACTGTGGGTGCAAGGCCACAGTGTTAATCACTACATCACCAGATTTTAATAAATTAAACGAAGCTGTGATGGTGCAGCAAATACTGAAGCTTTGTGCCTGCCTCACAGCCACAAGGTCCATGGTTTGGGTGTATTTTCCCTGCATCTGCATAGGCTTCCTCTACGCTTTCCAGTTTCCACTAACCTCGCAAAAACATACCGATTGGTAAATTTGCCCTAGTGAACGAGTGGGTGTGTGTCCATGTGGTGTGTATTTCCCAACCAGTGATTCCAGTATTCCCTGGGATAAAGCAGTTGGTAAAGATGAACAAATACTGTAAACCAATGAACAGGAAGTTTTGTATGCAAAGAATAAAAGCAGACACACATATACATAATGAATAATACTTTCTCTCATCCAATGTTTTAATATGATTTTAGCGAAATAGGGATAAAATGGTTTGTATGGTTTCATACCACTCAAATATTGTTAACAACTTGCCATAACAAGTTTGTCCTACCTTCAAATACCTCTGCATCCCTGCAGCAGCGTTATTCTGACTTGCTTCTGTAAAGTGACAGACCTGAAAAGGCAGATTTGGTTCAATATTTACAGAATACTCAAGCCATTTAGTTTAACTTCGTAAACAGAGATGAGTGCTTTATTTTGATTCGCGGTATAAACAGACATACTTACTAACTGCGCAGGGTAAGTAGCAAGCTAAGCTGAGCTAAAAATGATTTTTTTTTTTAATTATCATTAATTCCCCCTGTTTACCTCGCTAATTATTTTGCTCTAATTATCTACTTATTTCCAATTAATTAATTATAGTTAGTTGCCCGTTCTCCAAAACAAAACTCTACAGTGTTTTCTTTGATAGGTAGTTTCTTAAAATTAAAAGTAATACATTAAATAACTAATGAATTTAAAACAGTTACCTCTGGTGTAACGTTTAATTCAGGTGAAGAACGTTAACCGCTACTCCAATCAACAGGTTAAAACTGGTTTCAAGAGGTGCGCGCGCCTGGGCAACTACGTTTCTAGCAATTTCTTTTCCCCGACACGGTCTAATAAATTCCGATTTAATACACCTGACCGAGAATACACGCACTGATCAGCTGGAATCAGTAGACCTGTCGTGTAGCGAAGTAGTTTAACTCACTTTCTGTTAAAAAATAACATGCCACCTAAATTGCCATGATTAATATCTCTGTCGTTTGAAACTTCCACCTGACCACCTGCCACAGTCGGGTCAAGGTAGCACTTTTTGTATAGCAAAAAGAAAAACAAGCAAAAATGAGGAAATGATAATGGTGTCCCATATCTATATTTATATGGCTGATTATGTATTGTATTTATTTACTATTTTATTTATGACTATATATTTCCCACCATGTAGATATACCTGTCGTTTCCATGGCACTGACTAAAAGGGTCAGGTTGCCAGCTCAACACACATTTGTCATTCACACACACACTACAGGCAATTTGGGAATGCCAGTTAAAGCCTAACCTGCATGTCTTTAGACAGTGGGAGGAAACCAGAGAAGCCAGAAGAACCCCACCAACCACAAAGAGAACATGTAAACTGCACATGCACACAGACATGAGGCGAGAATCGAACTCCGACCCTGAAGGTGCAAGTGCTAACCAACTTAGCTACCATGCCGCCATTTACAATATATCCAGAACTGTATGCCAAGGACAGCAAATAGATCACTGGTTTACTGCAGACTACTGATTGATTCATTAGCTAATTCAGTTACTGTACTGATTCTTCCCGAAAACTATTTGATCTCCAAATACAGACAAAACCCCAGGCTAATCTCATATTTCATTTTTTTAAAAAGGTAGTTTGCTCAAGGCTAGGCTAAGCTATTGCACTCAAGCTATGCTGACCAATTGCAAATTCACCAAATGTATGAATCTTGAGTGCATCATTTCTATGACTAGGGGGACTGCATTCGTGCTATCCCCTGACAGTCACACTGACTAAGTTGTCAGTATGGCTTACTGTAAATGGTTAAAGCTGTAGGTTACTGTATCCTGGCTGGCTCTGTCCTCAGTTTCATAACATGGATATGATCATTTCACTGTGCTGCAAGGTACATGTGACAAATAATTGAATCTTAATGTATTTATTGTTTCACCTCTCACGTGGTGATTTAAACACACAACTACCTCAGCTGTTAATGCTCAGCCTGTTTGCACTGCTCGCATTCTGTTCACATATATTCACATTGCCCATAAATAATCATGGACATGGTCACACTGCACTTTATGTTTGACGATCATAACTGTTGCTGCCATCCATCCTTGCACATTATAATATTCCTACAAATTTGTACTTTGATCTATCAACTTCTATAGCGATAGCATTCATTCATTAGTCATTTAGCTATGTTCACATTGCAATCCTAAGTGCTCATTTCAAATTTACTGCTCAGATCGGTTTGCTGTTGTTGCTATTTGGCTGTTCAGTTATATTTTATCCAGGTCAGGATTACAGTGAATTGAAAGACTACATTAGGAAGACTGCACAGAAGTCAAGGACATAAAAAAAAAAAACTGTCCACTTATGTTAGAGGATTTTACCCCTGTATGGAATACATGTATATACTGATTGATGCAACGGATGTACTCATTGCTACTACACCACTTACAATTTGCAGCCCACCTTATGGGTATCTACTGTCCTGTGTATTTACATTTATGTGTATTCTTTTTCCTACACTCGTTTCACACTGTTGTGTACATGCACATTATGTAATCTCATGTTCCACCATGTTCCTAGAAGGAAGACATTTTGCCCCAACATATGTAAACTATATAGACGAAAGAAAATACACACCCACTTAAGAAAGAAAAGATTTGAAGTGCTCAAAGGTTCAAATAGAAAAGTATGAAAATCAAAAGGGTTTGTAACATCAACAAATGTAATAACAGCCCACAAATATAATATCCTTTCTGAGCTGTGTTAAAAGTATTAATGACGTGACGTATTTATTTATTTATTTTTAAAATCTTTTTAAACTTGTCCAGTGCAGTGTCAAGTATTGCGTGTGATGTAGCTTACCTGGCTAACTAGCCAAAGCTGGCTAATATTAGTGAAATTTCGTCCCACAGTTCACCCTACTAACTGCTCTGTGTTGAATGCCAAGGGACCTTCCCTTGAGAAAATTCCTTCTTGCAGAACATTGTGTGATGTCACCAAAACAGGTATCACTCCCTCTTTGCATTATTGTAAAGGTTAACATAATTTTTATATTACTTCATTAATAATCATCATCATCATCATCATCATTTGTATGTAATCTTCATATACTGTAATCAATAATTTGTTAATATTGTAGAAGTTGTTTATCTGCAAAATATTAATCTCTTTAGTAATGACAGCACCCAACAGTTTTTAATTTAATATATAATAATATTTTATTTTTTAAGTGTGAAATTTTTTACAGTAGCAGCAAGAGGTGTCTGAGGTGCTGACATTAATACAGTAACCTGTTGCTGCTACTGTGGAAATTTCAAACTTAAAAAAATAAAATATTTCAACTAAATAATTATGATTTGATTCATTTACAATTAATTTACAAGATAAATGTCATTATTAAAGAGATTATGTAGCTAAATAACCTATGCGATTTTAACAAATTATTGATTACAATATATGTAAATTACTCACTGATGATGATGATGATGATTATTATTATTATGTAACATTTTATTATTTTGTCCTTGATTATAGATAGTGCATAAAATTTATTCTAGGTCTTGTACAAGCTCCTTGTTATTTTGTGCTCCAGCAAGGCACAGTGACTGATGAGTAATTTTGCTTGTGACAAAGTGATGAACCATTGTTCAATTGTTCCCTTTACTGCTCACAGTTCCCTTTCACTTTCACTCTTTACGGTTTGGAATCTTTCATCTAAAAAGATTCCTCTAAATCAAGGCATCCTCTACATCAGATGCTATCAAAGACTGAGTCAGCCAGTTTAAGTTTAAGGTACAGACTCGTTCCAGATCAGACTCGGTCAGTATTCAGCACAGCTTCTGAAGTTTCTTGCATCCACAACCCCATTTTAAATAATCGCCGCTACATGAATTCACCTTGTAACGTTATGAAAAGGAATAATTTTTAGCGTCTAGAAATTTGATTTGGCTCTTAAATATTATTGGTTTAGGAGCCAATAGCTCCCAAGGATTTATTTTTGTCTGGAGCCCTACTTCCCACAAATGTAATATAAAATTTATTATGTTCCTGGGATTATTATATTAAAAGCTGAATATTTGTATTATATTGTTTATTACATTTGTGGGCTGTTATTGTTTCGGCAGGTATTATAGCACGCTTCCTTGTAGAAGGCTGTTTCATGGGGGATTTCTAAAAACATAAACAATTTCAGTGCATACTGAAAAGGATCTGAGTGACAACCTGTATGTACAGTAGTAGCATGAAACCAGCCTCCCTTACGGTGAAGCCCTCAGCATGCTGTTACTAGACAGTTTGAAAAACCTGCACAGAAAGCCAAGATGGATATACAGGAAAACCAAGACAAAAATAACAGTATATACCGTTTGTCAGAGACCAGACGCTAGATGCGCATGAGTCACTACAGCATACAAACATGGAAAATGAGAAACACAGTTCTGGAGTTCTAATCACACACACCTGTGGGCAATTCCACAAGCAGTATAAGCAGAACCCCCAAAAAAGACTCATGTTGAGAGGTATACATGTACGCTCCTGCGATTTATCCAAACCTTTACCATGCCTGTATTATACGATTGCCTCTCGTGTTTAACAACTCCTTCTGACTTCCGATTCCAGTTCCTGCCTCGTCTAGTTGTTTGCTAATCGCCTGTCCCTTGACTGTTTTACGATACCGATATTGAAATTCCCTGGACTGTTTGGTGTGATAAGAAAGCACTAATAAACATATTCTACTAGTTTGCTGCACTTGCATCCCCACCTCATAACTCTAATACTGAAATGGAGCAACGTACTGTATGCACCAGACCATGCACAACAGAGCTACAACAAGAGATTGAAAAGTTTCTTCATTACACAGCAATAAAAGCATCAGAGTATGTGCAGCAGAATTTCTCCTCTGTTCACTCCTGGCTATACAGTAGTCAGCACTTGATATATGTAAAACGTTTTTCTCTTTGCAATAACACTTTCAGTTACCCACAAGCCTGAATGTTCTGTTTTTATAGTCTCCAGGCATTCAACCATAAGGCTTGCTTTTATGTACAGTGTAAAAATGCTTAACTGTAGACTAATCCAGATTTGCTGTTGTAATATCAGACTTTTTATCAGTTTGTCCAGCCTGTGTAAAAACAAGGAAACGTATGCAATAAGCGGTGAACAACAAATTTACAAATGTTACAATTGAGGATTGTTTTTTCTTCTTCTTCTTCTTCTTTTTTTTCTTTTTTTTTTGTTGCAATACGTACAGTCGACTGGGCAAGTTTTTTGTGCAAGTGCAAAACTTTTTGTTTGTTTGTTTGTTTTATTTGTAGACATTTATCAAGTTCAACAGTTCTCTTTGACAGCATTAATTTCTCTGTGTAAATCAGAGGTTCCTATCGCACACGGCCAGGTGGGATTGGCTGAAACTAGGTGTGTCAGTGTCAAAGAGGGGCAGTAAGGGGTTACTATTCCACATGCCATCATTTACAAACCTCTTCTCACTATGAGCAGAGATCATGCTGGTACACAGAGCAACAAACATTTTCGGTCACCTTAACCCACCGAGGACGTTGAACCACAAAGCAGAACTTCTGTCCAGGGGAACTCATCTTTATGAATCTCCATCCCGATGTGGTGTGCTGGATATAGGAGTGTTACAGGCAGCTATCCAATGACCACTTTGCAGCAAAGGAGAATACACTGCATCCGTTATTTTCTCCCTTTACAATCAGGATGCATCCCTGATGGTGGACACACTGGCTCACTTCTCTATAAATTCACCACAATAGCTCTGATTTTCGTGAACATTTCCAAAGTATGGGAGGACGGCCAGTCAACGATTCTAATACTGCCCACTGGCCATTGAAACATTGGCACTCGGTCATGCTACTCGGAAAACTGAGTGTTATGCAAATAACCCCCCAAAAAGTGTGGGTTTGAAGAGGTTTATTAGCAAAAATCAGGCCAATACCTACTGCATTTCTAACTCTTGGTCTTTATCACAAAAATATCAAAGACAATGAAATTGGCCAAAAGGCATGTTAGTCCTAAATAAAGTCAAAAAGGTTAGCAAAAACAAACCCCATGGCAGTTTGTATTGGAAAAGAAATACATTATGTTTAGAAGTTCAGTCTTTAAGCTGGAGAATGAAATCAGCAAGCGGCAAATATTCTGTACGCCTATTCGGTAGGAAGTGTTGCAAAGCTTTCAAGGCATCATCATGAGCAATATTAGTGAATAAGTATTCCACATTCTAAGTTCATAGAAAACACACACACACACACACGAAGTTTTATTTCATAAAAGCACAAAATCTCAGCATGAAGTCTCATTTCATAAAAGACCCTCGGAACATGAGTAGAGTTCTGGATGTGTAAACACAGTTGTTGGGCCAAAAGCTTAATATTAAAGTCTACACACTGAGAGGTAGGCTCCGTAAGGGCTCCATTAGAAAATATAATACGACTCCCAGGAGAGGTTCCGAGAATATTATGGATCTTTGGGAAAATGTAAAAAGTGGGTATCCTATGGTGTAACCACCACAAATAGTCATGCTCTGGTTTAGTAATCCACTCTGCGTCTTTAGCTGCGAACAATATTTCTCTCAATCCCTCCCACGTGTGGCCCAGTGTATTGGTTTATGATAATATTCCGGGCTATCCAATTACCACAAGTTCTTTCTTAAAATATTTGACGTTATCCATGACCACCACTGCTCCTCCTTTGTCAGCCAGGTTTGTGATCATTCACTCGTTCTTGGCAACCCATTTGTCATATTTTTGATGGCACATAAAATGAGCAGCTGTATTTTCCCCTCCCCAATTTATACGCCGTTCTTTGAATTGTATATGTGAACTTTGGCCTCGAATCCAAAGAGTGGTGAAAACAGAAGAACGAGTCACCAGCAGCAAAATTCCTTCCACACAACACATGCAAAAAGCTCACATAATCATCTCACCCAGCACACCAGTCTACAGTATATGAGGTGAAAACTGGGCATGTAAACATTACACTACCCAGTGCATGTGCAGAATAAATGACTTCTCGTAATATTTTTCCCCATGCTTGTTTATTTTTTTAATACTCTTGAATAATTAAAGAAGTATGCTTGAGTTATGCTTAAGGGTAGGCAGGTGTAAAAAAAAAAAAAAAAAAAAACTGTAAAGTAAGAATGCTTTCAGAAAAACTATTTAAATGGTTTGTTTTGTTTTTAATCAATTTACAAAATGCAAAATGAGCAAACAGAAGAAAAATCTATATTTCGTTTGCTGACCCTTTTGGCTTCAAACAGCATCAATTCTTACGCTTGCTCAAATACATTGATTTTTGTAGGATCAGAGTCAGGTGTATGGATAACCAATTATACCAAGCAGCTATAATCAATTTCTTATGTAGGTTGAAACACAGTCATTAGCTGAAACAGGAACAGCTGCGTAGGATATACACCATCAAAAACGATGCGCAAGTGTACCTAGGAGAAGCTAGGAGAAGAAGTAGGCAAAAGGTGGCCACGTCAAAGAAAGACTTGATTTGGATTTTTCTCTTCTGTTCATTCACTTTCCATCTTCTTACTTGAGTTTCTAAAAATTAACTTAGTGTTCATCGATTATAACAAGTAAACTATTAACGTTTCTTAGCAATCTATCAAATATTTTTGAAAACATTCTTTCCCTACAGCATTTCTTTGTCACACCCACGTTAAACTTCTGCGCAGTACTGTAGATGGTACATTTTTATAGTAAGTCATATTAGAATAACATTGGCTATGAATAGTGTGTCCTTGATTCCTGCATGTGTCTGTAGGTGTTTTATCAATTTCTCATGATTATCTTTGTTCTTTCTCGTAGTTTGATTTTTCTCCCTCTTCTATGTGTTGCCTCTTTGCCTTTACTTCATCCTTAGGATATAACGTGAGAATAAACAGCTTAAACAAGATTACTATTACAATTTTTATTTTTTACTTATGCATTTTGTAGACTAGATTTACTGTAGATGTCAAGCTGTGTCTTTATCTATTAATATTCATGTCTTTATTTCATATTTACCTTGAGTGGCTTTGCTCGCTTGTTGGTGTCTTTTCTCCAGCCTGTGTTTTTTCGGCAGGCTCGTTTCAGCTGTATTCATCTTTAGAGACTAATAAAATAACAATGTCAGAGAGGTAAACAATCTTGTTATTGACACTTATTAATTAATAAGTTCGTATTTTTGACATGCTAAAATGTATTTTCTTTACTTACCCAGAGACATGGTGATCTTTTTCTCTTTCTATTCCAGAAGGACTTTCAAGATCAGGTTGATGATTTCAGCCATCGTAAAATCCTCCTCCTCTTTCTGCATTTCTGTGTTTGAATAAGTTAATATTCTCAATGTTCTATACCCATCACTCATCACTTATACCAATGAATCACATAAACTAAACTAATATCGGCAGTTGCATTACTGATGCAATATTAATATTAATATTAATACCACTTTTCTTGTCCTGGAACTTTGTGTAATGAATCTTTCTCCCTTTGCCTCGTGTCCCTCTTCTGGTCCATTTCTTCCTCTGATGCTCAATGCCAGGGTTTTTGGCAGGCTTGTCGTGCATGTTTGCGATGCCTCCACCTTCAGAAAACAATGTCACAGTCGTAAACAATCCTGGTATCGACACAAATGTTTTAAGTAACTCATACTTTATCACTATAATAAAATAAACTGTTATGTAATATTAATAGTAAAGGTATAATTATCAACACAATATTTTTTTTCATTATTTGTATTTAATTGTTTCTTTTTCTTTGTATGGATTAGTTAATATTCTTTAGGGTTTTTTTTTTTAACAATGAAATCAGAGCTATCAATCACATAAAAGGTTTTTGAGTTTTTGTAGCCTTTCATTTTGCCTCATTTTCCCATGATCCATAAAACGTATTTAAGTTTGTAAATGAAATATTATTGCCATATTATAATCTATTTTCTTCACTGACCCAGAGACATGGTGATCTTCTGCGCTTCCTGCAGGACTTTCAAGACCAGGTTGATGGCTTCCGTCCTCGCACCATCATCCTCCTCTTTTAGCATCGCTGTTTTTGAACAAGTTAATATTCCCCGCTTTTTTAACATGACTAACACAAATGATTCACATGAGCTGAACTAATAAAACTAAAATAAAAAAATAAACTGAATAAAAACTCAACTTCAGCAATTTCCCTCAGGATGAATGGAGATTTATCTTATCTTAGTATCAGCAGTTACATTCCTGACATCCTGACCATATTTTTGAGCAACTCATACTTTATCACTATATCAAAAATGAAACTGGTTTGTAATATTAATAACACTTATTAGGGAAACACCAATACAGTGCTTTGTTTTGTCATCATTCATATACAGTATATTCGTTTCTTTGTTTATTTTCCTCGAGTTTAACTTCAAGTACTGACATCATGACAAACAGTCTTGTTTTATGATTATTATTTCAGCATCTCTGGTTTTAAATAATGTAATATTGTAATATTCTCAGTTGTTGATCTTGTTTTATGGCAGTTGGCATCCGGTAAGTTTCATTACCGCGACATTCTGCCCTGTACCTTCATCACTCACGTCAAAAGCGAGTGATATTAATTCATAAGGATTTATCTTAAGCTCAGCAGTTGTATTATTGACATGATGACAAGAATAATATTAATACCGCTTTTCCTGTCCTGGGACTTTTTGTAATGAATCTTTCTTCCTTTGCCTCGTGTCCCTCTTCTGGTCCTTTTCTTTTTCTGATGCCCAGTGCCAGGGTTGTTGGCAGGCTCATCGTGTATGTTGCTGATTGGTTCATCTTTAGAAAATAATAAATGAACACTGTTACAGTCTGTACAGTACTGGTATTGACATTCATTTTTAAGTCATTTGTACCTCATCACTATAAAAAGAAACTATTCTGTAATATTGATATCACTTAGTAAAAGATGAAGATGGTGATTTTTTTATTTATTTATATGTATTTGTTTCTTTTTTATTTATTTATTTTATAGTTCTTAATGTTTAAAATAACTTTTTTGCTACTTAATACATTTCTCTTTTTTTTTCAGTGCAATCAATCACATTGAATGTTTTTGAAAGTTTTTCATCTGCCTTGGTAGCCTTTTATTTTGCCTTTTGTCTCACATTTCAAACGTTTTTGGTAACTTTGTGTTGTTTTTGCAAAATCCCATAACACGTTGACAGACCAAAAATGATTAATATCTGTATTCTTTACTGACCCAGAGACATGGTGAAGTTTTGCGCTTCCTGGAGAACTTTCAAGACAAAGTTGATGGCTTCAGCCCTCGCACCATCCTCCTCCTCTTTTTTCCCTGTTTTTGAATAAGTTATATATATATTAAGTTAATATTTTCAGTGTTCTTAACAGCAATAATACCAGTGAATCACGTGAACTGAACTAATATCAGCAGTTCCATTACTAACATCATGACAGAATAATAACATTTATTACTCTTTCCTTGAAACATTTTTGTCATTTGTAATGTTACATGTCTTAAACAGTCTGCTTCGTTCGTTCAGCATCCCTGTTTTAGAACCAGCTGATATTCTCAGTTCACCAAGATCACTAATACCAGTTAATCACATGAACGGAACTAAAACTAATGAAGAAAAACTGAATTGAACTGATAAAAATAAATTCAATCTGAACTTCACTCAGGACTAATAAAGATTTATTTCATCTTATCTTAATATCAGTGGTTACATTAGTGACATCATGAACATCATGACCTAATAATAATAATAATAATAATAATAATAATAATAATACCTCTTTTCTTGTCCTGGAACGTTCTGTAATGAATCTTTCTCCCTTTGCCGCGTGTCCCTCTTCTGGTCTGTTTCTTTTTCTCCGTCCCTTTGCCAGTGTTTTTGGCAGAATTGTCATGCATGTTGATGATTGCTAAATGTTTCAAAAATGATAAATCAGCAATATTACAGTTTTACATAATACTGTTATATACATAATTTTTTTTAACTAATTCATACCTTATCACTGACAAAAAAATAAAACTGTTTTAAAATATTAATGTGACTTATTAGTGAGGCGACAGGGTGGCTTAGTGGTTAGCACTGTTGCCATGCACCTCAAGGTTCCGGGTTCAATTCCCGCCTCAGGGTCTGTGTGCATGGAATTTGCATGTTCTCTTCTTGGTGGGTTTCCTCCAGGTAATCTGGTTTCCTCCAACAGTCCAAAAAAAATGTAGATAGGGCTAATAGGCGTTCCCAAACTGCTCATAGTGTGTGAATGAGCATGCAAGTGTATGTACTGTATGTGTGTGTGTGTGTGTGTGCCCTGCAATGGATTAGCACCCTGTCCAGGATATTGCATTTTTGCATTGTTTTTTTAGGTTTGTTTTCTTCCTTTTTATTAAAGTTCTTGCTGTTTAAAGGTATTTTGTGAAATTTGTTGTTGTTGGTAAAGAGAAATCGCACTGTAAGTGATTGCTCCTACCCACCCAGAGTTATGCTGTTCTCTGCTTCAGTCTCTTCTGCCTCGTCCTTTTCAGCTTTAGCCTCCATCCCATCATCCAGCTCTTTTAGGATTCTTGTTTCATTACCCAGCTTTTCCTTTTCTTGTACCAGAAGGGCTTTCAAGAACTGGTTGATGACTTCAGCCCTCGCACCCTGATCCTCCTCTTTCAGCATCCCTGCTTTAAACAAGTTAGTATTCTCAGGTTTTTAGCACTAATAGGAGTGAATCACATAACCTCAATTAATATTAGGCTTGGCTTCTTTGTTTCTATTCACTTTTAGAAAAATAAAAATGAAAAAATACTTAAACAGTATTAGGAAGATTTTTTTTTCATTCTTATCTATATTTTCTTATATTTTGGCTTTTGCCTCAGTTGTATCCACATTGAAAAAAAAAATCACAATTTATAATTAAAGCATGATATCAAATTTAGACTGTATAATTTGAGAGAGATAAAGAGTTTCCCTTCGTTTTCTCGTTTAATTTAACATCAGCAGTTCTCCTGTTACATTACTGACATTATGACATGACATTAATATTAATACCTGGTCTGTGGTCCTGGACCATATTGTAATTTATCTTTCTTCCTTTGCCACATGTCCCTCTCCCGATTCTTGCCCTCTTCTCCTTTCCCCCACTGATTACAACAGGATTCGCTGTATGATTATTATTTATTATACCGTTAGAAAATACTGTATAATCATAATAATAATAATAATAATAAGATGCATTTCTCATAATTATATTAGCAAATAAAAAATTACATATAATCACATCCGGTTTTATGTCAACTAACCTCAGCATCTAATTGCTTCTTTGTTTGTGTCTATTTGAACATTTAATTCTTGTAAAGGATCAAATCTATATGCAGAGGTTAATCAGTGTCAGTGTTTGCATGTATTCACCCTGAGTTCTGCTCTTCTCTGTGCCAGCATATTTTGACTTTCTGTTTTTAGGGTGCACAGCAGCCTCAGCCTCAACAACTGCTTCAGACTCAACGTTATCTGCTTTTTAAAAAAAATCACATGATTAATTATTAATTCATCACATAAAAATGGATTAGAATTGATTTTTAAAAAATAGATTGTATTGATTCCGATAGATAAAGTGATTAATTTCCTTATTTCATTTTAATATCAGCAGTTCTCCTGTTCCATTACCGAAATCATTTGATATGATATTAATATATTAATACTTGCTTTGGGCGCCTGGACCTTATTGTGATTTATCTTTCTTCCTTTGCCATTTATTACATCATCATCAATAGAAAAAAATAATATTGTATGATCACAGTCTTTTAAAAATGATGTATATGTCAAATATGTGTACTAAAGCCTCGGCGTTTATCTGCAGTCTAACAGTGAGTGCACCCCTCAAATTACAGCAAACATTTTAGTATATCTTCTCAAAGGACACTACTATAGAAATGAAACCTGGATATATTTAGTAGCCAATGTGCAGCTTGTATAAGAGTATATATATATTAACTGCCCTCTGAAAATAACTCAACATACAGCCATTATATTGTCAAAATAGCTGTCAACAAAAATGAGTACACCCTCAGTGGTCTACCCTAAGCTGTACAATATTTATCCATGCATCCAGTAGTCACATAGTCCTATTCATCATGTTCATGTGTTTGTCAGTGGCCAAGTACAGTATGTCTCTATTGAGCACCTGTGGGACGTCCTCAAGAGGACGGCAGCGAAGTGCCATGTACTGTATCTAACATCCAGCAGCTCCGTGATATCACTATGGGGTGTGGAAGAGTATCCCAGCAACAACGTGCGCAGCTCTCGTGAATTACTTCTGAACACTGACTGACTACTCAAAAGCATATCCACTTTTTTATTTCTATAGTCTTTGCTGAAATGTGTGGGGTGTATTCACTTTTTTTGTGAGATACTGTATATCAATCAGTGTGAGTGTATGCTCCTGCTCACCCAGAGATTTGCTGGGCCCTGTTCCCCTCCGTTCTCCCTCTGCTCCAGCGTCCACCACTAGCACAAGCTCTGTTTTAACAGAAAGTTTTCTCCTTTGAAGTATTTTTCATATTTTTTTTATATTATTGACTTTCCTTTTTTTATTCTTTTTTTTATTTTTTATTTAAACCTTCCGTCAGTTGTCATACAGTAAGAACTTACGTGGCGTGGTGTCACCTGTCTTAGGATCCCAGAGGAAAATCCCCATCAGCACCCTAACAGCCTCAGTGCGGATCTTTTCACCTGTCATACAAATGTCACAGGCTTTGGCTTCAGATTCTGTCTTCACTACCATTAGCATTTATTGCAATAATATTGTCAGTTTTCTGTATCAGGTCTTTACTCACTCATTTGCTTGTCATTTGCTTCAATATCCTTGAAGAAGCTGTTCATCAGTTCCATAGCCCGAGCTGCGGCTTTAGGGCCTGTCAGCTGCCTCATGTTTTCTCCTGAAAAAAAAAAAAAAAAAAAAAGCATTACTTTGAATTTTTACTTTGTAGAATTTGTCTTTTCCAATATTTGATGAAGAATTCTAGGTAGGCCAATAGATAAACAGGTTAAAACTAAAGATTTCACTGCAAGTTAACCCTCATATCCACACCTTAGGTTTGCATCTACAGTACTTAACTACATGTTCCGTTTGGCTGGAAAAATGTACATGTGCATGTGCACACTTTATATAATCTTGTTTTGTTGTCTAATTTCGTAGTGCTGTGTTGATTTATGTCATACGTATGATATTCGACTTGACCTTGGATGCCAGACCACATGATATATTTGCCTATTCAGTCATAACGGTGCAGGATGAAGATACGTTTTGGAGACCTCTAAGACTTGTGTAATCTTATTTAAAACACAGAATTAGGATCTCCGTTTAAGAATAGAGAACAAATGAATATTAGTGATTATTGCTCAGGCTCACGTTGAGATGTGCTGTGCTCTTGCTCTGCTCCAGCATCCACCACTTCCACAAGGTCTGTTTCAAAAGAAAACTTTCACTTTTGAAGTATTTTTCACATTTTCACGTTCTTTCACTTTTTTATTAATCCTTCTATTACTCTCCGCACAGTAAGAACTTACACGGTATGGGGTCCTCTCTCTCAGGATCCCAGAGGAAAATTCCCATCAGCACCCTAACGGCCTCAGTGCGGATCTTTTCACCTGTAACACAAATGATATCAGTTATGGCTTTTGATTCTGTCCTCACTACCTTCAGCAATTATCATATAATGACAATAATAATAAAAGTAAATAAAAAAGAGTAATATATATATATATATATATATATATATATATATATATATATATATAGTCATTTACTGTCTCAGGTTATTACTTACTCATTTGCTTGTCATTTGCTTTGATATGCTTGAAAAAACTGCTCATCAGTTCCATAGCCTGAACTGCAGCCTTATGGCCTGTCAGCTTTCTCATGGTTTCTCCTGAAAAAGAGCATATAATATGACTTTTCCAACACCAACTTCTTAAAAAGTAGTAAATGAGTAATGTATCTGGAAACCCATCAAGCGTTCAGAGGTTATGATGAAAGTTTTTTTTTTTTTTTTTTTTGTAAATTAACCTACTCCGATTCTGGCTGGTATCTGCAATCATATCCATGATCATCACGGTCATCTGTTTGATGTCGTCACATCAAACAAACAAAAAAAACGAAAAAATATTCGCGCTTATTAAAAATGCTGCGATCCCCGTCCGTCTTTGTTTGTGTTTGAACTCTGAATTTATGACATCATTGACTCCATTGTATCATCATCAGGGCTCTAATATGGGCCCTGCTTCATTCTAAAAACTAGCCTGTGATTCATGTCATTTCAATTATGTGTTAATAATCTATTTTAATCACTAGTCTTTCGATATATAAAATAGAACCAGAAATCAGATGTTTCGAAATATTTAGGTGTCATGTGGAGACCCAGAAAGAAGCCTTTTCAAGATAACAAGATAAATCTTTTTTTTTCTCTCACTTTCTCACTATTTTAAAATAATAGCATCCAGAGGCAACATTTTTAAAATAGATAATCCCATTCATAGTGTTTCTCAGTCTATTCTATGATAAAACATCCCAAATGCTATAAATTATCAGCAGACAGCAATATTTTCATTCATTTCATGTTCGTGACAGACATGAAAATATGATCACCTTATTTTTCTTATAAACCATATGTACAGAAAGCTATATTCTTGGATTTTCCACTGACACAGGCATCTACTGTACAGTATCATTCAATGATAACTGGAGACTGATGCTCTGGTTTTAAACTCACACACGTCTCACAGTGCTTCACTAAAACCATTCCGAATAAAGTAGTCCTTTTTCAATACATGGTACCATAAACCACTCTATCTACATGCTGGCTTATTTACAGTGAGCTGCAGCTAGCGAATATCTAATATAGTCTTTGGAATGTGGGAGGAAACCGGAGGACCCAGAGGAAATCCACCAAGCCCGGGGAGGACATGCAAACTCCAAGCACACAGAGAAGGGAATTGAACCCGCACCCTGGAGGTGCAAGGCAACAGTACTAACTTGACATTGAGACTATATATATTTACTAAAATATTATTCAAATACTCTAAAAATGCCCTGGTTATGTGCTCCAACAAACTGTGCCATCTTTGTATACCAAAGAGTGTTTACTTCATCTTACTCTTCACATATGTGTAAATGGATATATTTTGATATAAATATTTTGTTTAAGGTCATATGTATTTGTTGTTTGTTGGTAGTAGACCACTTTTGGGCTGCCAGGTAATGCCGGCTCGTTCCACTGGTTACCACTGCAAGTACAGTTCAGACCTGTGGGAAACACTGGTTCTAATTATCTAATCAACTCTTCTTCCCTCATCCAAAATAACAAAGGACTTACTCTGGTCATTCCTTCATGTAAAATATTATTATTATGTGTGAGAGGGGTGTGGTTGGGTGTTGGTGTTGGCAGCTTTAATGTACATTTATTCATTCACCTTCAATACCATTTATCCTGTACAGAGTTGGAAGGGCCTGGAGTCTATCCCACGAAAATTCTTTGTGCTTTTTAGGTTTTATTATTATTATTATTATTATTATTATTATATTATTATTATTATTGTTTAGTAAATTAACCAACTCTGATTCTGGACGGAATACACAATGATATCCCTCATCTTTACAATCATCTGTCCGATGCTGAAAAATATTAGTTTTCAGTAAAAATGCTTCAATCATTGTCTCCTTTGAGGAATTTGTGACATCGTATTACATTGTCATTGTGTCATCATCAAGGCTCTAATATGGGTAACAAAAAAAAGTTCTTAACGTTGCTTTCTCTTCTTGCTGCCACCATACAGTATGTAGCCTCGCCTGCATATTTTCTGCACAAGACCAGTACATGCTCAACATTCTCACCTTTCTGGAATTCCTCAAAGAGTCCCGATGGGTGTTTACCTACGATAAATCGAGTGCTATTAAGTGTGTCCAATTCTTAGTCTGCTTATTTATTACTTTCTCTTTCCATTGTTTCCCCTCGTTATTACATCTAAAGTTATGTTCATATTCACATGCTTTGGGACGACCCGAGGTACTGGTGTTGGTATTCAGTATCAGCAAGTATGCAAATGAAAATACTTGTACATGTACTGGCTGACAAAACGGGGTATTAGCCATGCATAACAATATTATCAGCATTCTCATTTTATATCACAGATTTTACCTGTACTTCTAAGAGCAGTTAAATAAATTCGAGCTTTATATCTAAATATATCTTTGCCTAATCCTATTTGTATAAGTTATTAGTTTCATGTGGTCTACAATAGTGAACTGTGGTTTTATGGTCATCACAGCATTACAGCATTATAAACATGTAAAGTACCAGTCAAAAGTTTGGTAAAGCAGCTAAATGTTCCTGTGACTACAGTTGCACATATTATTCAGAAATTTAAGATCCATGGGACTGTAGCCAACCTCCCTGGACGTGGCCGCACGAGGAAAATTCATGACAAATCAAAGAGACGGATCATCCGAATGGTAGCAAAAGAGCCCAGAAAGACTTCTAAAGAGATCCAAGGTGAACTTCATGCTCAAGGAACATCAGTGTCAGATCGCACCATCCGTCGTTGTTTCAGCCAAAGTGGACTACATGGGAGACGACCAATGAGGACACCATTGTTGAAAACAAATCATGAAAAAGCCAGACTGGAATATGCCAAACTACATGTTGACAAGCCACAAAGCTTCTGGGAGAATGTCCTATGGACAGATGAGACAAAAATGAAACTTTTTGCCAAGGCACATCAGACTTTCACTGGTTAACATTCATAGAATTCTTATTTATTATTACTTTTGTCAAATTAAAGTTATTTCTGTGACCATTGTGAGTTTTTCTTTCATTGACCGAAGGTTACCAACAATTTTGTCCACGTGTGTACAAAGCACCTTTGTAAGTCGTTCTTGATTGGAGTATCTGCCAAATGCCTAAATGTAACTATAGAATAACATAAGGCAATGTAAGGTAGGTAGACAGGTAAGGTAAGATAAGGCAGACAGGCAGTAGGCAGTCGGGCCTGTCGGCGGGCTGGGTGGGCAGATTGGGTGTTTGGGTGATTGGATGGATAGGTAGCTGGATAGATGGATATCTCTAACTGAACCACTAGTTGCAGCTCCAGAGTCAGGAGAGTGTCATGTATCTGCATGATGTCATTTACCTTCAACAAACTGTGGACTTTTGCTCGCTGCATGTCAGCCATGAATTACAAGAGAGCAGAATAGTATTTGGGTTATATACGAGAGTCAGACTAATTGCATTATGTGTCTGCTGTCCCCTGTGGCTGAGGCTACATGTACAAACCCACCAGTCTCCTGGTCCTCTCAAACTCAGCTACCTTTCGAGCCCTTCCCTGCTTATTGTCAGCCAAAGCCTTTTGAAGGAATTCAACCTCATACTGACAGTGTTAAACCTGCTTTAAAAATCTACAACGATAATGCTGCCGACTGCTTCCGCTATGTTTAAATGCAGTTAAGATAAATGCAGTGGGAATTCTCCCTTATATAGTGACCCACTTGATGATACATGCCAGGAAAAGTGACAAGGCTATTTCTGCTTGGGGTAACCTACAGCCTTAATCCTTCGAGCCACCACTATTAGTGATGTATATTAGCAAATTGGAGCTAACTGTACGGTCAATGTTGTTGATTTATTATATATTATGTTATATCTTATATGTTTGCATGTTGGCTGATGTTACATATATACCATATCAGGAGTGGCATGGTGGTAGAGGAAACCCACCAAGCATGGTGAGAACATAACAGGCTTTCCCAAATTTCCAAGCATGTGCCCTGCAATGGAATGCGACACTTTCCTGGATGGACCCGTTTTGTGTCTGAAGTCTCCTAGGATAGGCTCTAGGCCTCCCGTGACCCTGTAGAAGATAAGCGCAATGGGAAGTCAATGAATGATCTTCCCCAGATTACTGTTGACAGAAATGCTCAGTAATTATTGGGGTCAAGTTTATCTCCTTTTATTCATCAGTCTTATTAGCCCTTGATTCCGGATTTCAAGAAAGAAACCAACACTTATGAATCATGTCAGGTCCTGAGGATTTCTTTGGAGTCAGTTTGCAAATTTAGTCTGCTATTAAGTCCCTGCTCAGTAATTCTAATGAGAAAAACATCAACAGCTAAACACATCATAATATTTCAATACAGGGTGGCCCAAAAGTCTGGATCCATGGGCAAAATGTATTTAAAATGATAAATTACAGCAAATGCTTAAATTGAGGGCCTCCGACTTAGTGGCACTTTCGTATACAATAAGCACAATTTTTCAGAGCTAATATTGTTACATGCAGAGATATTTTAATTCTGTAGTACATTTTTCTAGGCCGATTCAGGCAGACTACTAATTTCATATGACCCTATAGATAAAAAGTCTGGAGTCAGAAAAAAAAAAAAAAAAACATCAAATAAGAAAGCAAATGCTTACGGATCCAGACCATTGGGCCACCCCACATTCCACAGTTTACCCATCCACTTCAAAGATTTACCTCCAATACTTTAAATCCTGTGGGTGTTTTTATTTCGTTCCTCATTCTTCAGGTGGAGAAACATCTGGCCCCTTAAAGAAATTGGGCTGTAAATTAGCTCATGTAGCTTTTTCCCCCCCCTTGCTCCTAATGATAATTAACATGCAAATGAACTGAGGGACTGGTGAGTTCGGTAGGACTGCTTCATTAATTAAGGCCTTAATTACTGTTTGAATACCAAACTATTAGATATTAATCATGATGCTTTATGTTCTGGCAAGGAGACATGGTCATGAAAATTCTGAATGGGCTTTATGCCCCCCCCCCCCCCCCCCCCCCCCCACCTTTGCATTTCTTGGTCAACTACAAGCGTAAGGAATATGAGAGTTAGTTTCACCTATAATGTACAAACATCTGAAACACCTTTTGAAATAATAGGTTGTTTAAAAAATAAAAAAAAATTATGAAGTAAAAGACATTTAAAACACTTAATTTCAGCTTTTAATTAGCTTAGCCTAATTAAGCAGTTTATCTAAGTTCAACCCTTAATTAAATAGCATATTAAATTATAAAATGCCTTAGGCATTGGCACCAACCGACAGCACAGCACAGATATACATTTTAAAAATGTATCCTAACAATCAGGCTAAACTTTAAAAATCATCCTCTGCAGTAATTTCGTCCCAGCAACACCACCACGAACACAAATTCCACCATGAACACAATTAACATATCAATACAATTATTCCTTCGCAAGCTGTTGGTATCTGAAGCCTGCGATGTTGTAGGAGGTGTAATATTAATAAAACTCATATCAACGGTATGAACTTTATTTTAGGTTTTCATGTGTGGAATATAAGACATGTTACAATAGTCAACACATGCACAGCTTTACATTACCAGTGACATGGAATCTATAGTTTGAATGTACTTTCTCTCTGTTAGCTTACTGAGCACATGACACACACACAGAAAAAAAAATAGGTAAGGAAAAAAAAAAAGTAAAGTGCACAATCAATGGAGAATTTTTCAACTCTCTTAAAACACTTGGCACAAATTATAATCTAAACTGAACAACGGTTATGCAGAACATGATGCAGAAACAGCAATGGGCCAATGCTGAGTCTCTCACACACACAAAATGGTCAGGACACATGTAGGAGCTGAACGTTAATTAAATACATCTTTTATATGTAGTAACTTAATATTAATCTCAGTGCAAGACAAACATGGCGTGGACAAGCATTGCAATTCCAAGAGTCATTTCAGTGATTTAAATAATATTAAATAAGTAGCCCATAAACTTGCAATGTCATGTTTTACCACATGCTTGAACGTTTCATCCTATATTCTCCCCGACCCCTAACCAACACACAAGTCTCCATTCGTTTTTTAACATAACCAGGGAGATTTGATTTAGCTTGGATTCAGTAATTAGTGCCATCACTAAGCGTACATTGCAAATATTAATGAGACTGCATTATAATGCAGTTGGGGGTTTTGCAGTGTGGTCGCAGCAACAAAACCATGCCCACTGCACAGTCCACAATATCAAGACTACATGCTGGAATCAAATCGCCATCTACAGGCCCACTCCACACTCACTCCCCTGACTTCACACCAGTAAAGACGCCAAACCCGTACCAAAAAGATCTGCAGTAATATAATGGCTTACTTATACATACGCAAAAGGTACGAATCGCTCGCAGGCAATCCTGCTATCTGTGCAAAAGTCAATTTGTGTGGTGGCTCGGGAAAACCTCCTGGCCGTTGCTGGGGTTGAAGTTCGGCAGCCAAAAATGACCAAAAAAAAAAAAAAATTACTTTAACTAAACGTAAAATAAAAAGTTCTGACAAAACCACAAATACACCGACCAACCAGAAGGCAGGATGAATCATAATATTAATCTAATTTAATATGTGCTACTATTAATTATATACTAATAATCTGGTGACAGGATCATGGGAATCCAAGGTGGAGCCTAGACAGTCTGCCAAAGTCTGGCCTGATCCCACAGTAAAGCCAGTGTCACACAAATTGCTGAAAAAAAGTAAATTCTGACCATGATGGAAACGTAGCAGGCAAAAAGTTCGAGGTTGTTGATCCGGCCTCCAAATTCCACAGACCTCAATCCGACTGAACATCCACAGAACATGCTGGACAGACAAGTCTGACTCATGGAAGCACAACCTTGCAATTGGCATCACTTAAGGGATGTGCTGCTATATATCTTGAGGGGTCAGAGCTGTTTTGGTGGGTCAAGGGGAACCTGCACAATATTATATTTAAGGTTTTTATATGGCTGATCGGTGTATATTTCTCCAAAACAACTTGGTCTTGCCCAGGCTGTTTTTTTTTTTTCTTTTTTCTTTTTCAAAAGATCACACCGAGTAAGGAGCTGGTCTGTTTTTAAAAACCTTGCTAACTCAGTGTGATTTCCACACACAGTGCATACCACATTTTGAGACAAAAGCAACAACATTTTGGTTTGTAATCAGATACTGGCTGTCGAATTATCTGTCACGGGTGTTTATATTTTCTGTCTTTTCACTATTTTGGGATATTATATTATAATGCTTGATGCCTGGTTGAGATCCAGGAATAAAAAGTGCTATATTTCAGTTCAGAATTTCACTGTGTGAAGAGTTTTCCCTGGCCGCCGCCACACTTTCAAGTAAACCGAAGCAGAGAAACCAACGACCTTGCAGACACTAACTAATATAACTTTGGTTATATTTCTTAAAATCACCCAAGAGCACGAGTCCTGGGTTGTGACTGTGAAACACTACTTCCCATTCATTTCATAACGTACATTCATACAGAAAAGATAAGGATTTCAGCATTTGCAATCTCCTTTTCTCTTCCTCCATGGCATTTTAGCATGCAAGGAGTATCGCTGTAAATCCCACAGACCCCAGCAGAGACAAGACGCCGAGGTTATCAACTTCACAATGCAAAAAATAAATAGTTCATTCAAGCTAACACTATTTGTCGAAGACCTAAAAAAAAAAAAAAAAATCCTTTCTTTGTTCAGTGCGTCATCTCCGAATCCTTACAGGCAAACGTACATACAATGGCAAAAGAAAGCAACACATTCAGACATCAAATTGATCTGGAATTAATGAATCCTCCTCCTATCTTCTGTACAACCATGGCTGAAACATCTCGTCATTCGTACAAGCAGAATAAATCGGTATTTTGCGTGTGCCTTGCAGCACTCTTTAGGTAGGAGAAGAAGTGAGTAGTGTTGGTCTTGGTCATGTCGTTAAATAAGCAGACTTGTTTTCTTTTATCGGCTCTGATGAAGGTACTGTTGGGTGAACATGTTTAGCTCGCTGTCCAACCAGCCAGCTTTGTTCCTACAGGAAAATTCAAAACACAATTATTCATTAACACTCAATGTCACCGACTACTTTTCTGTGCAAACAAGAGAGAAAAAAAATCTTGGTGTTACCTGAGCAGCTTGGATTTGCTCTGTAGAGTGTCTAAGTTTTCAATTTTCTGGTTCATGTCCTGAATTTCCTCTTCCAGCTGTTGTCGCGTCACATCGACCTGCTGACACAGCTGGTTAAAGGTGCCTGCCAACTCCCTGAAAAAAAAAAGAAAAGAGAAAAAAAAAACATGTGAAAAAACATGTTAGTAGGTATATGGAAAAATGCTTCAGTTGTGCATCGCATCTTTACAATGCTCTATTCTGACAACAACCACAGCATGGTCAGTCATGCAGATGCATGCAGCAATCGTTACTTATTGTCATTATAATGATTTGTCCACTAGAGGGAGCACTGAGAAAACCAACAAACTGTCCATCGATTACATTTAACCTTATAGTGAGTATGAGGGAATAAATAAGAAATAAAATGATGAAAGGACCAAACGGTCAAAATTAACACAATAAGAGACATTGTCAGATTTTGGTGCAATAAAATACATCCTGACTGATTTAAAAAGAAAGTAATGGGATAAATGACTTAACTATAAATGACAACACTAGGGAACAAAAGGCTAAATCCTAGAACTGTTTAAGAGCTATATAAACAATTAGACGTATGGCACAATACATTCACAATAGCTCAAAAAAAAAAAAACTCTGTATACTGCTCGGAATAGTCTTCTTTTACAAAAGGATTAATGCCTCAATCAAAATCATTCATAGATTCCATAGATAGTACATTTCCGTCATTATTCTCCAGCCTTTTTTTCCCCTTAGGTTTCCTAATACTACAGTCGTTGCCAAAAGTTTTGAGAATGACACAAATATTAGTTTTCACAAAGTTTGCTGCTAAACTGCTTTTAGATCTTTGTTTCAGTTGTTTCTGTGATGTACTGAAATATAATTACAAGCACTTCATACGTTTCAAAGGCTTTTATCGACAACTACATGACATTTGTACAAAGAGTCAGTATTTGCAGCGTTGGCCCTTCTTTTTCAGGACCTCTGCAATTCGACTGGGCTGCTCTCAATCAACTTCTGGCCCAAATCCTGACTGATAGCAACCCATTCTTTCATAATCACTTCTTGGAGTTTGTCAGAATTAGTGGGTTTTTGTTTGTCCACCCGCCTCTTGAGGATTGATCACAAGTTCTCAATGGAATTAAGATCTGAAGAGTTTCCAGGTCATGGACCCAAAATTTCAACGTTTTGGTCCCCGAGCCACTTAGTTATCACTTTTGCCTTATGGCACGGTGCTCCATCGTGCTGGAAAATGCATTGTTCTTCACCAAACTGTTGTTGGATTGTTGGAAGAAGTTGCTGTTGGAGGGTGTTTTGGTACCATTCTTTATTCATGGCTGTGTTTTTGGGCAAAATTGTGAGTGAGCCCACTCCCTTGGATGAGAAGCAACCCCACACATGAATGGTCTCAGGATGCTTTACTGTTGGCATGACACAGTACTGATGGTAGCGTCACCTTTTCTTCTCCGGACAAGCCTTTTTCCAGATGCCCCAAACAATCGGAAAGAGGCTTCATCCGGCAATATGACTTTGCCCCAGTCCTCAGCAGTCCATTCGCCATACTTTTTGCAGAAGATCAATCTGTCCCTGATGTTGTTTTTGGAGAGAAGTGGCTTCTTTGCTGCCCTTCTTGACACCAGGCCATCTTCCAAAAGTCTTGGCCTCACTGTGCGTGCAGATGCGCTCACACCTTGATTGTTGATTTAGGTGCGATCTTAGTAGCCACAGTATCCTTGCCTGTGAAGCCCATTTTTATGCAACGCAATGATGGCTGCACGCGTTTCTTTGCAGGTCACCATGAACAATGATTTCAAGCATCACCCTCCTTTTAACATGTCAAGTCTTGCCATTCTAACCCAATCAGCCTGACATAATGATCTCCAGCCTTGTGCTCGTCAACATTCTCACCTGAGTTAACAAGACGATTACTGAAATGATCTCAGCAGGTCCTTTAATGACAGCAATTAAATGCAGTGGAAAGTTTTTTTTTTTCGGGATTAAGTTAATTTTCATGGCAAAGAAGGACTATGTAATTCATCTGATCACTCTTCATAACATTCTGGAGTATATGCAAATTGCTCTTATAAAAACTTAAGCAGCAACTTTTCCAATTTCCAATATTTATGTGATTCTCAAAACTTTTGGCCATGACTGTACTTCAAAAAAGTACATCAACATGTGGTGGATGCATATTGGTTAAAACGGTTAAAACTATAGAAATCTCTGTTTCAATATAAACACAATGTTTTTATTCCATCCCAGACTAAACACCCAAATTCCATAATGCAATCTTTTGTTTATTTTTATTTATTTTTTTAAATTCTTACACTTCCATTGACATTTTCATATAGTTTAGTTCAGCTGAAATAAAACTTACTGCTGGACTTGGTGGCTACAGTTGGAGCCGGTGTAGCTGACGATAAGCTGCAGCTTCTCGCTGGCGTAGTCTACAAACTGCCTCTTGAAAGCTCGTTCTTTCGCTTTAGTTGTCCACGTGAGCCTCTCGTACACATAAAGAAGGCCGTAGAGCCCCACTGACAGAGCAATGAGCCTCCAACCTACTGCCTTCCATATCTGATAGACACACAAAACATCTGGCTTTAAACATCAAGGCTTTAAATTTCATGTCTACAGAGAGAAGAAAAAAAAAAAAGAATATCTTTTTTATAATGTTTAGCTAAACAACAGATATCTTACGACTCCTCCGACGACTATGATGCCCATGGACGTCCGGGATGTGAGAGAAGCAAGTCCCGTCACCATAGAGACCATGAGCTCTTCTTGGGTCATGGCGCCCTGTGGGAAGGGAGGCATGGCAGTACCCACAGGAGTGATTGCCAACGGCCTGGGAACCTGATGAGACACAAAGACTTAAATGGCAACCACTTAAATGAAGAGCTTCACATTAGAAAAACTTTAGGCCAAGATCCCTTCTGAGTAAAGAAGTCTCACTGGTAATGAATTCACATTCTTGGCTGTACTATGAGAGTTAATCCTCATCTGAAATATTTCACCTTCACTTCATCTTCAGGGCACAGTAAGATAAATATTATAGCGAGCCACTAATGATGTGGCAGATCCGTTTCAAATTTGGATTTCTAACAGGAATTTTCTAGGAATGCACAGTTTTCCAATTCTGTTATAAAAGCCCTTATAAGATGAAAGATGATATTGATTGGATACTGATAGCACTTTAGGTCAATATCAGTCTGATATACCTACTCGGTACCTAGAGCCAGGCCGTACCTGGTCGTTGTAGCCCATGAGAGCACGGCGTGTGTTCTTGGGACCAAGGAAGCGATTGACCAGCATGGTCCAGCCCAAGGAGAAGTGGAAGCCGATGTCCTCCTGGAAGTCGCTGCACAGCTTATCACAGTTGAGATCGTAGCAGAGACTGAAGCACTGTCTGGGCGCCATCTTATCCACTTGCTCTCGCACTGAGGTGGGCAGCAGGGGCTTCAGGCCATCTGGAGTAAATAAAATGAAGGCGTTTGTATTTATGCGACACTGCTGAAGTGATATAAAACATTAAACCAATGTTGGTAACACTCACCTATCATTTCAGTTTGTGTGCTGTTCAGGGCTGCGCTGATGGCATTGGAACACCTCTCAGACATATTCCTACCTAAACCCTCTTCTATATGCTTGTGAAGCTCCTGCGGTAATTAAAAAAAAATTTTTTTTTTTAAAGCTTCAGGAGAAGACAAACCAATCCCTCTTTCCCAGCACTGGACAAAACAGGGCTCGGGAAAGCTGCGGACTTTCCACAGCACATTAACAACAAATGTGAAAGCAAAAGTAATAGCACATAATAAAACACAGGAGATAAATTTTACACTCAGTCTACTGCACTCACGTTCTTGTAGTGTTTCAGAACGACCTGCGAGGGATGAAAGTCCATGTGAAAATCGTCTACCAGCACGTGTAATCTCCTTATCTCCTCGGCCATTGCATTCGATACCTGATCGACATCACGGATAAAAGATGTGTAGTTGCAGTCGTGTCCTTTAACATCTTGTTTTAAAAGAAAGTGTCTGCCATTTTAAACTTATTGTAACTAATTTCTCATGTCTATCTAGCTAGGTTAACTTGATTTGTAGAATAAACACAATTACTGAGGTTCTACTGTAATAAACCCACAACTATCACAACACTCAATATCACAATACACAATATCACATTGATGAAAGTAGATTTTTCCAGCAATAAATCTCTATTTGGGTTAATCTATGGAATACAAAGTTTAAAAAAAAATATCTTTTTTTTTTTATGAAATACAAGTCTTTTCTATTACACAATTACAATTCTAGTAGCAGAAAAACACAAACTTTATTAGTATTGAATTAATAAATATTAACAACTTTACATAAACTTTTAAACAATTTTGTTAACAGCAGATGAATATTCATCATGCCACTAGATGGCAGACTAACACAAATCTCAGTAAGCTTTGCTGAAATACACAGGAGAAAACTCTGATCCAGCAGGATAACTGTAAAGCCTAGAGATAGTAATAGTAATTATTAAAAAATTAATGTGTTTTAGGATCTTTAAAATAAGGTCACACGTGGCAATTTAGTGTTTCAAATAAATTAATTCTGTAAGGTAATAACTTACAGGTTCCACCCTGTTTAACAGTAAATAAGTAATTACTCATCTTGCCACTAGATGGCAACCTAACACAAATCTCAGGAGGCTTTTCTGAAATACACAGGGGAAAACTGATCCAATAGGATAGCTGTAAAGCCTAGGCTTAGTGATACTAATGTTTAAAATTAATGCGGTTAGAATCTATTACAATACCTGTTTTTCAACCTCCTCTGTGATCTTCTTGATCTTACTCTTGCAGTCCTGCGTGAGCAGATCCAGCTGCTTATCAATGAACTCCAGTCGGTCCTCTCGCTCCTCCTTTGTCTCCATGCAGTGGATCCTGGATCATCAATCAACATGAATTAATTTGCAGGACATGATTTGGACTATTTTTAGTGTATAGTCCTCAGCACGTGTAGTAGTAATATTCCCATTTTTAAATGACCCAATCTACTATGCAATTCATCTGATCACTCTTCATATCATTCTGGAGTATATACAAATTGTATATACAAATAAAAACCTACGCAGCAACTTTTCCAATTTCCAATATTTATGGGTCATTTAAAGACAATGGAAAAAATCTCCATTGTGTAGGGATGACTTTATTATTATGTTACAGTGACTGGCGTTTCCTTCGGTCCGGAAGGCACAGTCACGTTGACTAATCACACAGGGTATTTTGGAATATTGGATTGCTTGTTTTAGCTCTTGGGTTACTTCTGATTTGAGAGCCCGGTCCGTCTGCAGAAGTGTATTACTACTTGCAGCCGATGTGTGATGTTTAATTTCACACCTCTGCTCTTGGGCTGCCACATGCACGGAGTCCATGATGAGTCGCAGTGCCTCTGAGATCTGCTTGGCCCTCACGGTGTGCTGCTCGAACTTCGTCTTTACCGCTGACTGAGAGATGCACTCCTACAATCACACCAACCAATAAATTTCAGACAGTTGTTTCAACAAATAAAAAAGAAATAAAAAAAATAACCAATGACGAGCTGGAACTAAGAACCTACTTCAAATCGCCGCTCGAAGTTCTGAAACTCGAACATGCGAGCTTGAAAGCCTTCAGCCAGCGCACCACCTGCAGTAAGTGGAAGCGAAGGTCAATGGACTGGTTACATGGTTTTACACACTTGTTTATCCTCATGTGTTACCCAGACCTTTAAACGTTATTTGTGAAAGGTGCTTGGACCCCTGATGGGGTATACAATGTACTGTAGAAGAAGCCGATCAGCCAATGTAGAAGCATGATCTGATGTGTATGGCATCTGCTGTTCCTACCTGCTTCAGGCATGCCTTGAGCCTTCTGCACACGTGCCTGCAGCACTTCTTTAGCAGACACAAAGAAGATTCTGTCGCTGGCCTGCCCTCGGTCCACCACTCCAAGTTCATCTACCAGGAAACTGGTGCAGCGGTCCATGTGCTGGCGGCGGACCTGAAACACACAACGAGCTTCACTCTTACACTACTGCTCATTACTTTTGGCTCAAATGCGCTATGAATGCTGCTATGTAAGCCAATCAAAATGTAAGAAAATATCAATTTTAATAATATACCATAGGTATTACCAGTCACGTACAGATCAATGACACAAACTGAGCAGGTGAATTCGACCAAAACTTAAAAATCAGACATTTTTGGGGTATTTGCTGCACAAAATGTAGGCAGTCCAAAATTATTTAGCACTGGAAATCATTCTGTCCAGAAGACTGGAGAACTATTCCTCAAGACTACATTAAAAATACCAGAATCTCTTTCTTTTAGGAAGCAAAATATGAAGAACGCAGAGACATTTGGACAGTACTGTATATTAAATTTTAACCAACCCCTTTTTAATTTTAAACAGCAATAAAAAAAAAAAAAAAAGTGAGCTGCAGACAAACACTTCTCTGATACTGACTAGGGATCTTAAATCATTAACGTTTAATCTATTGATTGCCATTAAGGAGTTAACTTATTTATTATTATTATTTATTTATTGATAAAAGCTGTTTGGAATAATAAATCCCTGTTTTTTTTTTTGTTTGTTTTTTCAGATCACCCATACATATTTTTCAGATCATTTTGCTTTTTTTAAATTACATTGATTATAATTTCTTTTATATTATTGATTTATTACTCATAGAACTTGAGTTCATGCCAATGCTCTTAAATAAAAATAAGCATGATAGTCTCTTTTTTTTTTTTTTATCATCCTCACCTGAAAAAATGCGTTTTGGCCTGTTAATAAATATTAAACTAATTTAACATATGTGCAAAATAGTTTTTAAAAAGTTACAGTACGAGTTCTAAGACTTTGGAATGAGGAATGAGGCCAGACCCCTCATCAAGTGCAGCTAATAGGGGTTAAAGTACTAAAAATGTACTTGATGTAGTGGAACCATACTTTAGATGCTGCAATAGACTTTTGAAAATTGATAAATAAATAAAGGTAAGTAAGTAAATAAATACATAAATAACAGTAAATTGAGTGAGAAATGTAACCAAAACAAATCTGAAATCAAGTCTCTAAAATGATTCCCAAAATGGGAAAAGGATGGCTTTAGTTAAACCTTTTCCATTCTCTATTAACCTCAGGTTCATTTTCAGTTCTTAAATCAGCAATTTGTGTCAGAACAAAAGAAAAGCTACAAACATAAATCTAATTTCTATTTGTACCCGAGACACCACTGACCTTTTATTCTGCTCTAATAATAAAGGTGGATCAAGCTTCACAAGCAGCACAGCTATGTTCTAACTCTCCAATATGGTAAATGCTTCAAGCAGAGCAATTATCTTGCTAACGTCAAAACACTGGTGGCTTTCTTCATGGTTAATAATCGCTATAGAATCAAGATCGCTTGACATGCATCTTGTTTGCAATCGTACCTCCTCCATGTACTCCGGCTCGTTGGCCGAGGCGTCCCAGCGGTTGTTCAGGATGAAAATGTTAGGGCTTGAGAGTCGCTCGTTCACCTTGTGGAAAAATGATTTCTCCTACAAGGGGAATGAAGGAGATAATGAGATTCTTGTTCAGTTCTGCTTCATTCCACTGCTTTGTTAAATCTAGACAGTTCTTAACCTGCAAGTGTTAAGATGCCAGACATTCTCTGAGCTCTTCTGACATACCACACTCTCAGCCGGGGTCAGTCAATTGTATGTGTCATTCAGATCATGACATGTGTCATTCAGATCAATGATTAGTAAATTATCCGTGTTGATAAATAATCTTACTGTTTGCATTAGTGTGGACTCCGAGTTGGCCACTAGAACAAAAACATCAGCATCCAGGCAAAACTTGTCGATCCAGCTGTCCAGCTCGGTGGTGACGTCAATGCCTGGGCTGAGGACAGAAAGCGAATGGGTCATACCCAAGTGTTTTGAGCAATCTCTTACAGTTTGAAAGACATAAGCCACTATAGCGTGCGTGTCTGATTGATCTACTCACCTGTCCACCAGCACCAGGTCATCCCGCAGTAGAGCACACTTAGCTTTAGGCCACATGACGCACACCAGACTGCCTGCATCAAGCTCCTGGTCCTGATGCAAGGCATGGGCCAGCTGGTTCACTGTCTGCAAACACACACACACACACACACATGCATAAAAACAAAGACTACCAGCACAATAAAAAAAATAAATCTAAGTGACCCAGTCTGTGAAAATTCATGTGTAGAATAGTTTTATATAAAAAACTGATTCACAAAAAAAAAAAAATAATAATGACTTCACATTGACTTTTCATATTCAGCTTTGTCTATTTTCTCTTTATTTTTCCAGCGTCACGGTTCCATTGTACACACTCTGCACTATAAACTGCCATGAAGACGACTTCCTCTGCTTGTTAAAACATTAACGCTTCTGGAAGAGGCAGCAGACAGACTACAGCCCAGCAGAAGGCCATGTGTGACAATCAATACAAGCAACACATTGAAATGAGATAAAAGCCCTGCCGTCTGGGGAAAACCAGCACAGGCTGTTTGGCAGGAAGGATCTGCATTGAAATAAATCCCTTCCTCAATCCACAACACACTCAATCATTCACACGCCAAGATGGCAGCTTATTTTGTGTTCATATCCTGATTACTCGTTTTAAAATCTTAAACATAATTAACCCCCCCCCCCCCCAAAAAAAAAAAAAAAAAAACCCACGTTGGTGGTAAATGCTGAACATACTTCGACATCTCAGAGCATAATACAGGAAATCTTCTCAGCTGCAAAAGGCTGTGTGCAACATGAGACTTTTTTTTTTTAGCTCTCTTCATGACCGACAGCTTTGAAATGCATCTGTTTATGGTTATTCTGTATGTCATGCAGACTAGCAAAGCAAAAGTGCGGGACATGACTTAAGAAGTGTGCACGGTGCATAATGGCTGCGCTATGTTTAGATGTTGATAACAGCCGTGTGATCTGAAGCAACAAATTTGACATTTTATGTCTAATCTCTTGCACATGAATTAAATATGTTAACAGCACTAGCTGTCTAACTGGATTAAAAATAATAAGCAAATTAATACCAACGCTGCCCTGATAACACCGCACAGATTTTCCAGAGGACACGGACGCCTTTCTCATGCAACACATGAAGTCATGAGACGAGAGCTCAGATAGCAGAAAACGAACGTGTGGCCCTGTGACAGCTGGCTGCCTTGACCTCCACACTCATGAAGGACTAATTATAGGTCAACTGGATCAGTTCTCAGCAGACGGATAAGCATTCAACGGTGCCAAATCCCGCAAAAATTTACTATAGATTTCAGTAAAAAGTCTTATTTACAAAAACAATTACATTCAGTGAAAGCAAAAAGCAAAAAAAAAAAAAAAAACAGACTATTGTTACTACATTGACAGTCAGCATCAACATGAGTGTCCAGTACAAACAACTTTTAAAAAAAAAATAAAATAATGAATGCAAAAAAAAAAAAACGTTTTTTTTTTCTCATGATTTTAACCCTTTATTCTACGACATGAGTAATAAAACATGACATGTTACAGGAAACTCATCAACAGTTTGCAGCCTGAATAAAAGAGTAAGATTACTGTAAGTAGGAGAACTTTTCAACGGCAGCACATTCTGTAGTGTTTTATTTCTCTTACACCTCAGCAATTACATTGATTTATTAATGAAATTATTCATTTAGTGTTTGATCGCCTTTAGCTTCGGTTAGTTTATGTATGAAAATGATTCTTATAATACAAATCCTGGACTATTCCTGTGCCACGAGGAAAGAAAAACTTCACAGATGTGACACTCTGGTCATTCACCTCATTCGGGTTATCAGCTGACTTCATTTTATTGCCACATAATGTTGTTGAGCCTAGACCTGACCAACTGAAGCAACCCCAGATCACATATTATACGTCACGTGGATGGTACAGTAGGCACTGTGCATGATCTGTGAAAATCGCCCTGGAACAGGATCAGTCTGAAGTCATCAGTCCACATGA
Organism: Clarias magur; assembly: GCA_013621035.1. Classification (NCBI taxonomy): domain Eukaryota; kingdom Metazoa; phylum Chordata; class Actinopteri; order Siluriformes; family Clariidae; genus Clarias; species Clarias magur. The sequence continues at coordinate 729,187 of QNUK01000023.1, read as the reverse complement.
CCTTTTTCCTCCAAAACAAATGGAAGGTGTTAGCCATAAGTGGTTTGCTTATGACCCACACAGCTGTTTAGTCCCAATCTTGCGAGTTCTCATTACATTGTGTGTGTGGAAATGCTCTTACTTTCACTATTAAACATAGCTGTATGAAAAATAACTTCACTAACCTATTGATCTCCAGTCACTATATTTATTTTCGATCATATTTATTTAAATAACGTGTTGGACAGTTCTTAGCTTAATTCCAGTCATGTCAAACATCCTTAGTTGTTTTCTTTGCTTTATGCTTGACCCTTCAGAAATGTCAAGGTCAGTCAATGCAAATTCACTCATGTTATTGCTTCTAGCAATCCAGTCATCGTTTACAGCCGTTCCTTTACTTATCTAATTTAATTGGACAAGTATAAATCAGAGTTATATATATATAACAAACAAACACACAAAACTGTTCTGTCCTGAAGACTTTCACATGTCAAGTTCTAGCTATACATTTGGGTCACACCTGGAGGCTATATATATATATATCTGACAAACAAGCAGTGCTGGGATATATCGGGTTTTTTTTAAACACCCTTCGCTATGAAGGTGGTGTTTCCTGTCTTGTTACACTGACTGATAAAAGACAATCACACATGAACTTTGAGACATTTGAGGCTGGACTATTTAGGCGTGAACTGCCAAAGAATTCAGGCATGATCGGGCAAAGAACAAGACATTATTTGCTAAGCAATTATGAATAATTCACAAACTATGCGTTTCTTACTGGTTAATGGAGCAAACCTTAAACCTACAGACTCACGTCGATGTTACCAGAATTCCATTATGACTTTATGTGTGCATTATGAACGGCACTCTTTTCTGTCAGATCTCTAAGTGACTTACTTTAACGCTCTTCTTTTCCTCTGAGCCTTCTGTAAGCAGGAACGCATCGTTGCCGTCAGTCCCTTCTACCCGCAGGAAGCAGTTGGTGGTGTGGCCGATGCCCGACGGCAAAACTTTGTCCCACAACATGGCGTTGATCACTGAGCTTTTTCCGTTGCTTGTCCTGTGCATGCATCAAACAATGGCAGGGGTTTTCACACAGCGGCCAGAAACTCCACAAGCATCAAGCATCTATTTGACAATTTTTTATGCAAAAAAAATGTCTGCTGTAGAGAGACCTGGGATCTTTATTTATACAGGTGACACTGGAGGTCTCATATGACCATTTAATTGTCTGGGGGTGACAAATGTTTTTTAGGGTTAATTTAACTACAAATCTACACTCACCTAAAGGATTATTAGGAACTCCATACTAATACAGTGTTTGACCCCCTTTCACTTTCAGAACTGCCTTAATTCTACGTGGCATTGATTCAACAAGTTGCTGAAAGCATTCTTTAGAAACATTGGCCCATATTGACAGGATAGCATCTTGCAGTTGATGGAGATTTGTGGGATGCACATCCAGGGCACGAAGCTCCCGTTCCACCACATCCCAAAGATGCTCTATTGGGTTGAGATCTGGTGACTGTGGGGGCCATTTTAATACAGTGAACTCATTGTCATGTTCAAGAAACCAATTTGAAATGATTCGAGCTTTGTGACATGGTGCATTATCCTGCTGGAAGTAGCCATCAGAGGATGGGTACATGGTGGTCATAAAGGGATGGACATGGTCAGAAACAATGCTCAGGTAGGCCGTGGCATTTAAACAATACCCAATTGGCACTAAGGGGCCTAATGTGAAAAGACCAGACAACATTTTTCCAGTCTTCAACTGTCCAATTTTTGTGAGCTCGTGCAAATTATAGCCTCTTTTTCCTATTTGTAGTGGAGATGAGTGGTACCCGGTGGGGTCTTCTGCTGTTGTAGCCCATCCGCCTAAAGGTTGTGTGAGTTGTGGCTTCACAAACGCTTTGCTGCGTACCTCGGTTGTAACGAGTGGTTATTTCAGTCAAAGTTGCTCTTCTATCAGCTTGAATCAGTCGGCCCATTCTCCTCTGACCTCTAGCATCAACAAGGCATTTTCGCCCACAGGACCGCCGCATACTGGATGTTTTTACCTTTTCACACCATTCTTTGTAAACTCTAGAAATGGTTGTGCGTGAAAATCCCAGTAACTGAGCAGATTGTGAAATACTCAGACCGGCCCATCTGGCACCATGCCACGCTCAAAATTGCTTAAATCACCTTTCTTTCTCATTCTGACATTCAGTTTGGAGTTCAGGAAATTGTCTTGACCAGCACCACACCCCTAAATGCACTGAAGCAAAATTACAGGCTCTTCATTAGGAGTCTGGTACAGGATGCTTCTGACACACAAAAAGGAGGTATTAAAATGCTTCATGACTGTGACTATTGTAGGCAGGATGTGATTGGTTAATTAGATAATTGCATTAATGAGAAATTGAACAGGTGTTCCTAATAATCCTTTAGGTGAGTGTATGTTTATAATATATTTTCCTCAATTTAACAGCTGACTCTATACACTCTCTTAATCTGGCAAAGAGAAATTAAGTGATGCTGTGTACTGTTACAACCTTGTACTCTCTTCAAAGAGTTAGCAGATGTAAACACTAAAAAATAGTTGAAACAACCACGCCCCATTTGCGCATTCCCGGCATGCATCGAGTCTGTGTGTCCATGCACAGTTGTTAATGCTGTTGGTCATGAGTCAGAGAAATCCTGAGCATTTAAAAAAAAAATTATGTGGGATGGGAGCCGGACATAACCACGTACCTGCCAAAAAACACCACTTTCATGTGTCTACGTGACAGCACCTCTCCAATTCCTGCCACCTTGGACAGGTAACCTCGTACCTCAGCCACCTGCTCCTCTGTAGTGACTGGATCCAGCTCCTCATTGCTGTGCGTCTCTGTTACACAAATACAACACGGCTGTCATATCCACACGAGTAAATCCAGAGAAGCTCAAAGACCAACCCGTGTCTCTAAGAACAACATGTGCTTTATGCTACTATAGATATGATATAATCAGTAAACTTTTTGTTACAGTTGTCTACTGTCTTTAAAGACTTCCCACCTAATACCACTGTGCCTGGCATTCCTGGAGTGTGGTGAAATAATAGAGCTGATCCAGGATCAGATCCTGCGAACTGCATTTACAAGGATCAGCTTTGCTCAAAATTACAACACATCTGTGTGCACTCACCTTCCAGAAAGCTTGAGCTCTCTTTGATGTAGGCGCCGAGCTGCTCGAAAATGCCGTTGATTTTCTTCTTCGCGGTGACGAAGTGCTTTAGCGGGGATGCGTTCACTTCAGCCATGAGTCGCTTGTCCTTTTTGCCAACTGCACTAGTATTGGGCCGCGGGAAAACCAGAGACATTGCCCTGAAATCAGAGAGAGAATAAACTATATTGTGGGAAAAAACACCAACACTAAATTAGAACTGCTATCATATTTCAAAACAGATGCCTGGCTTCCGTCCTGCCTAAACATCTCATTAAAAACCTGCTTCACTTCCTCTAGTGTCATTTTTAGTATCGTATTTGGTATATGTAATGAGTCAACAGTCCGAGATATTTTAACACACAAACGCACATGCTTTTTCGAATTTAAGGAACCTTAGGGTTTGCCACAGGACACAGGACAGGGTTAAAACCCACATAATACACATCAAAAGCGTCACAGTAAATATAATTTAAAAATCATCATAGTTTTTGCATGTTTGCTTACAGCCTGTAAATATTTGTAAAGAGCAGAGTGTGTGAAAATCTGCATGCATTCTAAACAGTGTCTGGTAAGGTCTTTCCTACTGTGTGTGTTGAAGGGGCGCATTTCCAGATTGGCTTTGTTTGCTTGCTTGTCATGTTCAAATGCAGTGATTACAATAGACTTACTTTATTAGAAAAATTACAAAATATTGATGACACACACACTGACTATAGGAGCTGATGCAAAGTGGACTTCTAGGTTCATGAATAAACAAACATTTTAAAAACATAAAAAATATGAAGAATCAGACTTGGTGTCCAAATCCTGGTGTTATCTCTAGCTAATGCAAATACACTGGGAGCCACATAGGGAGGAGTTTGTGACCTCTCTCTCTCTCTCCCTCAAATTGGGCCTCTTTTATTTTACAGACACAGTGTCAACAGAAAACAGCAACTGATCAATTTCCCTCTAAAGGCTTCCACGCAAGTTGACAGATCTGCTCGTTGCCATTAAAAGTCACCTTGAGCGCTGGCTGAGGGGAACTTTAGAATGCGGTCAGGGTTCAGAGCCTGAATCTGAATCTTACCGTCTCCCTCTATCCTACGACCCTGGACTATATTGGTCTATGAATTAGTAATATCCAAGAGTGATTCAATATATTTTTCTATTTCTGTCCATATATCTCTATCGATTTAAAATAATGGACGATGCAATATCCAAAACAAAACATCCAACTTCTTAATTTGCTACATACAGAGTAATCAGTCGCATAAAGTGAACCACATAGTTCACATTAATTAAATCCGTGTCTTTTGTTATGAAGTTAAAGATAAGTAGATTACGCAAGAGCGCCTTCAACAAACCCGAGGTGGTCTGACAACAATGAGTCCTGACCTATTGTCTTACCAAATCCTGAGCTGGAACAGGCAGAACTGGACATTTCACTCATGCATTTTCATTCTTTCTCATGTGATCAGATTGAAACAGACTCATTAAAGATACAATTGTTTTCAAACAAGCTTGATCTAAAGGATAAGCGAGATAAAATCCAAGTAAAATCTGATCATTGCATTAGGTCAGAAATATTTAAACACCACCAGAAACTAGACATTGTATAAGTATATTAAGTAAATACCTTGATGATGTGAGCTCTCGGGCACGAGCACACATCATGTGCTCTAGATAAAGTTTTCTAATATCAAGTCGAAACATACAACACACACAAATATTCACTAAGCTTTACCTCGTGGTATGACAACAATCCTGTGGTGAGAAATATGCGATCGAGTCCGTGTGATTGAACAGGAGCACAAGTCCAATGTCAATGTCACACTGCTTTCTCCTCTATACCGGCGAACACACACACACACACACACACACACACACACACACACACGATCAGGTCAAAGCTGATATCTGCGCGTTAATCCGCCATCACGACTAACTTCTAACCTTCCTCTGGTCAGCCACGCTCAGTGCGAACTTAAAGTTGCCTCATGTCTTGACCGCACGCCTCACACGCAGGGGGTTACACCTCCACTCCGTCTACTATTTCACTTCCGCAGTTTTACTGCGCGGCAGACTACCCTGGCATCTCATTGGCTGCGTTCTCTGTCTGTCCAAAAGCCCCACCCACAACGCCCGCCCATCGCGTACGTCATGCGCGTGTGCATGAGTTTTGATTTTTATTTATTTATTAATTTATTTATTTGTTGGTTTACTCTGTCTATTGTTATTATACCTTTACTATATTATATATTTATATCTTTAATATTAAATATATTTTGTATAAAAGTTTTCTTAGACTGTGTATCTTTTTATCTTATTTATTTTTTTGTTCTGTTCTGTGTGCATGGTTAATTGTATAATTAAAATATTTACACCTGAACCTTGTATGTTATACTTTTATTCTTTTAATACTGTAATTGTATTTTTTGCTGTTAAAAAAAACTTTGACTGCAGGTTAAGTTTTAAGCATGGAATAAAATGTACAGTAAATGCACAAGTTCACAAAAAAAAAAAATGTTTTCACCACAGATTACATTTCTATATAAATATTTGTTTATTTCTATGTGTAATCTATGGTAAAAGGGACTATGCAGCCTAATTTAGAGTAATAATATTCCCTTCAATATCTCTTCTCTATGTTATCTCAGGTACTTTCCCCCCCTCCGACACTCTCACATCTATCTTGCTTATTAGGGATCTAAATCTAAATTTAGATATCTGTAAAGCTGCTAGAATGAAACAGTGGGAGTGTGAGCTTTATGAGAAGCATATTTCTGTAACACGAGGACAAACATTTCTTTGTCGTCGTAGCTATAAACATATGTCAAGGTATGAGAATCTGATTTTGTGAATATAGAACATAGCAGCTTCGGAAATGTGTGAAACTGCGCCAATCACCCCTAGTCATTCAGTTTGAAACTGAAACCAGTTGCATTTATTCCAAACAGGTTATATTTATATAAAAACATACAGATACACCAATCACACTAACTATATATAACTAATTATATATCAGTAATGGTGATAATGGCACAGAAAAGCCAAAACAGAACAAATCAGAGAAAAAAAAGTCAATGCAGGACACAACAGAAACGCACCAGAAAACCCAGTGCACAATTCCCAGCAGGCAAACTGCCCAAGAACGCTAACCCTTGCTCGATTCACGGAGGCCCCATCCCACAACCCACAGCGAGGGAAGATCCACTGCCAAAATCCTGACACCACAGCACATCCCCAGAGCCATGCCTCAAGGGGATAGGAGGTTTTAATTTGGGGCATTTTCACATTAGGGACCAATGGTCCTTTCCAAGAACACCAAGTCTGGTTCATTTATATCAGTGATTCATTTAGATCCAGGCTCGTGAGCAAGACAGCGTACTCGGGCATGAATTGAATCAGAGCCGTAGCACTCGAGAACTTGAGCACTTTAGATGTGACGTCAACAGTACCTTCAATCTTGAACTAACCAACCCCCATAAAACTAAAAAATTTATTCATTAAAAAAACTCTTCCCAACTGTGTTTGACTGATGGCACTTAGTTACCTTAGTAACCCAATGCAAGTATCTACCCAGTGACAGAAACTTCAAACCACTTTTTGTTAGTCGCTCTGGATAAGCGCGTCTGCCAAATACCTTAATGTAAATGTAAACGATCTTATTCTCTTCTTCTCATGCTGAATGGAATCTCACAAACCAAGTATATGCACACTGCCACCTGCTGTTTCGGAGAGTGAAGAAAAAAAAAACCCCCGCAAATGTACAGAAGAACTGAGACCAAAAACAATGTGAGGGGGGTGAGGAGGGGTAAGCAATTGATCTTGCCAGGTACAAATCAATCACGCCTAATGTGAAAATGTCCTTTAATGTTTTAAATGTTACGGCTTATTTTTATAAATAGTGATTTAATAGTCATTGCTCTGCATGTTGGGTGGTTTAACTTCTTTAAAAAGCCTCTCTCTTCTGTTTAACAGTGTGGGACTGGTTCATATTAACTACTATAGTTCCAACTAGGGACTATGGAGGTCAAATGGTAATTAATGTTGTATTTACGACTGTGGTAGAACCGCCAGCCAACATTCAAATGTGCATTCACACATTACAGGGAATTCGGTAATGCTAATGAACCTAATCTGCATGTTTTAAGACTGTGGGAGGAAACCCACCAAAACACAGGGAGAAGATGCAAATTCCATGCACACAGACCACGAGGCTTGCAAGTCTCCCCCCTCCCATAATGCAACATTTGTTCATACATCTTAGGGTAGCCGTTAATAAACAAATATGTATACTCATGTAAAGCATGAAACCTGTAAACGATATCTTTGACACATACAGACAGCACAACTTTAAATTTTTATGATAACTGGTAATTATTATCAAAAGTATATAAGTAAACTGTATATTCCTAACTTCAATATGATTGTAGAGGAAAAAAATGTAAGAGTAATATTTTTGGCCTTATTAGTTTCTTTGTTGTTTAATGGTGGTTGGAAACCAGTAGGTTGGTTACATTAGCGCCAACAGTAGGTCTAATTCTCCTTCATCTTCCTGGCCTCTTAAAGCCGATTTTCCAGCCTTCCTTAAAACATCTAATGCAACCTTCCCTGATCTTTGTCTTGATTTGTTTTTCATCTGTTTTATCCAGTATTTTCACACACACAATCCTTCTTGACACGTTTCCTCTCAGTGCCTCACAGCATCTAGTTGGAGTTCTGCAATTCTGTATCACCACCACCTACAGTATAAGATTTCCTGTCCTTTAAAGGCGACTTTCCTGTCCAGTCTCCCTCAAAAACAACATTAAATGCTTCCTTCCCTGATCAGTGACCCCTCATTCTTATCATTATTATTTTACCCCCGAGCTTATAAAAGGGACGTGGCCTACTCCATAGTTAACTAAAGCGGTACATCTGAAGAAAAATGATTGGTGCTTGCTGTAATATATTTATTAATAATTGTATTATTATTTATTAATGAAGTAATGATTACATATACATGTTTATTACCTAGCTAGTTAGTTACGATAAAAAGTATCACTGTTAGGAGTGGCACAAATATTGAGAACAATCCCAGTCAATATAATTCACATTAATTAATTTAATGGGATTATGTGATTGAAAAACATGTATATAACTTCTGTTAGCACAAGGTTATAAAGTATAAGGTTAAGTTTAACTACTTACCAAGGCAGAAGTAACTAGAAGAAGTCCTCAGGCATCATGGCCAAGAAACAGAATATTATATTAGTCTGTTAATTTGATGTCTCTGACGTGTTGACAAACAAACGGAGCAGAAAACCGAGCAACACCAGCGAAGGTTAGCTCACAGATAGTGAAAGTAAGATTAGCGTTAGCAACCTAAGCTTGGAAGACCGACGCGACTAATAACTTCGTGAACAGACGATGTAGAAATACAGCATGTATCGTTATTAAACACAAACGCAAACGCCGCTGCTCAACTGGATAAGCCCGTTTAGTAAGTAGCTTATTTACATAGTGCTGCAATTTACCAATAACTAGTTATGATTAGCACTGCGCGCTATCCTCCGGCTGCAATTTATGACATCATCAGAACGCGCCATGGTGTTTCGTACGATAAAAGTGCTACAAAATATTACTGAAACGAGAGAAAAAATATATATAGTAAACGTAGAATACCATCTAGGATTTAAACACAAAACAAAAGCTTAAGGCGAACAATATTTTTTGTTTTTAATTTCTTTTTGGCTAAGGGCTTACGTTTGTTAATGTAGTTCTAAAATTACACACGTTATTACAGAATATATTACGTCACAGTATCGCGCATCTCTAGATCACCGTAGAGCTTTACAGTTGATATATTCTCATTATATATTCCCATTGTCATTCATTTTATATTCATTCTCATGAATAAATACCAGTGGAGACATGCAAAAAGCTGGTCAGCAATTATAGGAAGCGTTGGATTGCTGTAATAGCCAATAAAGGCTTTTCTATTGATTATTGAGGAGGGTATGAACTAAGGGACTAAGGGTATGACTAATAATTTTTTCCACAATGATAATTTTTTTGTGCATTGTCTTATTATCTTCTGGGAGACACCAAAAAAAAAAAAAAATACAGTAAAGACCAAAAGTTTGGACAAACCTACTCATTCAAAGAGGTTGAATTTGTATTTGCAAGAAAAAGCAGCTAAGTAAAGAAAATCGAGTGGCCATCATTACTTTAAGAAATGAAGGTCAGTCAGTCCGAAAAATTGGGAAAACTTTGAAAGTGTCCCCAAGCGCAGTCACAAAAACCATCAAGAGCTACAAAGAAACTGGCTCACATGCGGACCGCCCCAGGAAAGGAAGACCGAGAGTCACCTCTGCTGCGGAGGAGAAGTTCATCCGAGTCACCAGCCTCAGAAATCACAGGTTAACAGCAGCTCAGATCAGAGAGCAGGTCAATGCTACACAGAGTTCTAGCAGCAGACACATCTCTAGAACAACTGTTAAGAGGAGACTGTGTGAATCAGGCCTTCATGGTAGAATATCTGCTAGGAAACCACTGCTAAGGACAGGCAACAAGCAGAAGAGACGCGTTTGGGCTAAAGAACACAATGAAGAACACAATAAAGAAAACTCTTGGAATGAGAAGGTGTGTCCAAACGTTTGGTCTGTATTGTGTGTGTGTGTGTGTGTGTGTGTATATATATATATATATATATATATATATATATATATATATATATATATACTGTATATCCCTCGGCCTGAAATTCAGTAATTATTTCCCAGCATGACCACAACATTAGAAATATAGTTGCAAGCAACGATGACGGGCCCAAGCACCCTGTGCCATTCCCACCCCGGGCGCACCGCACAACCTGCGTCATTCGAGTGTGTTAAGACCTCGAAAAAGCCATCGCCACTCGGTTGCACCGCACAATCTGCACACATCTCACACTATACAGGGCTAATGTCAGTTTGGGTTTAAAACTGAGTTTGGGTTGACTCTAAATATTTGTTGAGTGCATTAGTGTGTGTGTGTGTGTGTGTGTGTGCATCGTGAGAGAGGGGTGTGTGTGTGTGGTGTGTGTGTGTGTGTGCGGGAGTGTAAACATTTGTAATATGGGTGTATGTATCTGTGCATGTGTGACGAGTAAATGTGCTTGTGTTTGTGCTTGTTTGTGTGTATGGTTTGAGTCTGTGTGTATTAACATTAGTGATGTGTGTGTTAGTGTGTGAGATGTGTTTGCGTGTTAAAACAGGGCTAATGTCAGTTTGGGCCCTAAATATTTCTTGAGTGCATTAGTGTGTGTGTGTGTGTGTGTGATGTCACAGAAGATGTCACTGAATATAATGTCACTCAATATAATGCCACACAGAAAGTTATTAATAATTTTTCGATGTAAGTTTAAGACATTATCACGGCTGACCCATTTGAGATATCAAAAATCCGTCCGCAATTTTGCATCCTCAATGTCTTTAGATCTCTTTGGCCCAGTTTGATAGCGATTGTAGAATTTCCCTAGGAGGAGTATATCAAAATCCATTGGGTGCGTTTTTGCGAATGATCCAAAATAACCGGCCTCCTGTTGAGTTTAGCCCAGGACTTGCAGCGCGAAAGTTGTTCGGCCAAAAAGGGTGGGAAAAAAAAATCCTAAGGAAAACAAGAGGGCCCTTCACACACTATGACGACATAGGGCTGATGTCATAGTGCTCGGGCCCTAACAAGAGGTCCCTTCACACACTATGATATCATAGGGGTGCTATCATAGTACTTGGGCCCTAAAAAGTGAAGCATTACTTTTGTTTATATTTCTATGAAATCTGTAAACCACCAGGAAGCTACAAAAATGGGTCATTTAAAAAAAAAAATCTAATTTTGTCATATACACAGTCACACACAGTATGATATGCAGTGAACCCAGCCACACACACACACACACATACACACACACTATGGCCCTATAATTATGATATATTTATTCGAATGAGAAAAGTGGTGTTCACTGATTTAAAGTGCAGTCTTCCCATAGTGTGAAGAGGAAAAGCACAGATATTCATATATTTTGTGATAAATGACAAAATTGATTTGAGTTTCAAAATGTAATAATAGTGCTTTATTTTACAGCTTACATAAAGGCAGGTCTTTTTTTGTTGTTGTAATTTTAACATTCTTTGTCTGCCACATTTTGTTGAATGTTTCAGTGGATGAGGAAAAAAATACAACATAGCGTTTCAACTGCCATAAATACAGTCACAGATCTACATTAAGGTCTTACTGTATGGTAATATTCAAGTGAAAACCTTCCCATTCTTTTCAAACAGTTCTCCTTCTTTATCAGTCAGGCTAGCACAATCTACTTTTAATAACTAAAAGCTCCACTCATTTCAAAGTTAGGCATTTGTGAGACCCCTAGCCTCTCAGAGTTAATCTGGCTGCTGAAACTACACCTAACATAACAAGCAAAATGCTTAAAATGTTTATGTGCAAAATCTTTGTTTTATCTCCAAGGAGGCATAATCTTGGCCAAGGCTGGAAGTTCACACCCAGGCCACACCGCTATACTGTATATCTCAACACTGTTTCGCAGAATGACAGCACTCTATGACACACCCATAATAAATGAGACAGTATACCCTTTTCCTGTTTAAATTCCAACACAAATTTTTACCCATCAAACACTATTCTGTGTGGTCTTACTGGCATATAATAGAGCTTACGGTATATAATACTTTATAATGTGTGAGTTTGCCCTTGGCTACTTTGAGATGGATGGGTGGATAGATGGATGATTGATATCTTACTGATCACAAAGGAAAGTTCTGACTTACATGAGCAAATAATACTAACACAACAGGTGTTGTGTGTGGCTTTAAGGGTCATTTCTGACCCTTAATACAAGGGACATGCAGAATGTAAAGACAAAACAAGGGTTACATTTAGTATATATGCAAAAGCACTGCATTTCCTTCTGAAAGAAAGTTCTTTAAAAAAAAAAAAAAAATCAATGAAACCAAGGTTTATCAAGCTGATTAAAAGCTTGGTTATTAAACTAAGTCCAATCTTCATGTTCCCCAGCAGATCCAAGCCTTTTTCTGTTGGTTTTCTTATGGCCACACAGCTGTTTAGTCACAACATTGTGATTTCTCATCACATTGTGTGGGTATGGAAATGCTCATACTTTTTCCATAGAACACAGCTCTGGTTTTTACTGTTGATTTTTTACCGTGCCTTCTTTAAATGTTTCAATGATCTCCATTCATGCTTTTTTTCCATGACCACATACACACGTGGACAAAATTGTTGGTACCCTTCGGTCAATGAAAGAAAAACTCACAATGGTCACAGAAATAACTTTAATGTGACAAAAGTAATAATAAATAAAAATTCTATGAATGTTAACCAGTGAAAGTCAGACATTGCTTTTCAACCATGCTTCAACGGAATTATTTAAAAACATAAACTCATGGAACAGGCCTGGACAAAAATGATGGTACCCCTAGAAAATACTGAAAATAATGTGACCAAAGGGACATGTTAATTCAAGGTGTGTCCACTAATTAGCATCACAGGTGTCTACAATCTTGTAATCAGTCAGTGGGCCTATATATAGGGCTCCAGGTCGTCACTGTGTTGTTTGGTAACATGGTATGTACCACACTCAACATGGACCAGAGGAAGCAAAGGAAAGAGTTGTCTCAGGAGGTTCGAAAGAAAACTATAGACAAGCATGTTAAAGGTAAAGGCTATAAGACCATTTCCAAGCAGCTAGATGTTCCTGTGACTACAGTTGCACATATTATTTAGAAATTTAAGATCCATGGGACTGTAGCCAACCTCCCTGGACGTGGCCGCACGAGGAAAATTCATGACAAATCAAAGAGACAGATAATCCCAATGGTAACAAAAGAGCCCAGAAAGACTTCGAAAGAGATCCAAGGTGAACTTCATGCTCAAGGAACATCAGTGTCAGATCGCACCATCCGTTATTGTTTGAGCCAAAGTCGACTACATGGGAGACGACCAAGGAGGACACCATTGTTGAAAACAAATCATGAAAAAGCCAGACTGGAATATGCCAAACTACATGTTGACAAGCCACAAAGCTGTCCTATGGACAGAGGAGACAAAAATGGAACTTTTTGCCAAGGCACATCAGCTCTATGTTCACAGACGAAAAAATGAAGCATATGAAGAAAAGAACTCTGTCCCTACTGTGAAACATGGAGGAGGCTCTGTTATGTTCTGGGGCTGCTTTGCTGCATCTGGCACAGGGTGTCTTGAATCTGTGCAGGGTACAATGAAATCTCAAGACTATCAAGGGATTCTAGAGAGAAATGTGCTGGCCAGTGTCAGAAAGCTGGGTCTCAGTCGCAGGTCATGGGTCTTGCAACAGGACAATGACCCAAAACACACAGCTAAAAACACCCAAGAATGGCTAAGAGGAAAACATTGGACTATTCTAAAGTGGCCTTCTATGAGCCCTGACCTCAATCCTATTGAGCATCTTTGGAAGGAGCTGAAACATGCTGTCTGGAAAAGGCACCCTTCAAACCGGAAACAACTGGAGCAGCTTGCTCATGAGGAGTGGGCCAAAATACCTGCAGAGAGGTGCAGAAGTCTCATTGACAGTTACAGGAATCATTTGATTGCAGTGATTGCCGCAAAAGGTTGTGCAACAAACTATTAAGTTAGGGGTACCATCATTTTTGTCCAGGCCTGTTCCATGAGTTCACTTATTTTTTTAATAATTAGGTTGAAGCATGGTTGAAAAGCAATGTCTGACTTTCATTGGTTAACATTCATAAAATTCTTATTTATTATGACTTTGTCAGATTAAAGTTATTTCTGTGACCGTTGTGAGTTTTTCTTTCATTGACTGAAGGGTACCAACAATTTTGTCCACGTGTGTATTTTCCACAAAGCTGGTACTTTAGCAATATCCAGATTTTAACGTGTTGAAGGGATCATGACCCAGTTCCAGTATTTTCAAATCTCTTCGTTTTCTTTGCCTGATGCAGCCCAATAACCATCCTGCAATGGCGGCTTTTTTTATTTTTATTATTTTGGCCAGGCAATGTAGCTCATTTTAGAACATCCTATGATTTGTGAATCAGTGATTTTCCTTTATACTCCTTTCCATATCCTGTATCACAGGAGCATACATAATGATTGCATATTAGAGTCACATTCATGGTGCATTACTGCCTTCTCTCAGTGTTCCTGGAATGGGTTCTGGATTGCAATACCTGGCCAAGATAAAGGATGTATAAATATCAATATCACATGTCAAAGAAGTCTTTACCTTCTGTAGTCATGGAAACACTATGTATTGCTGAATCATTTAAACTGATAGCGCATCATAAGCTCAAGGAAGGATACAAAGCAACGAAATAAACATTCATCAGATGCTTTGGCTGAATCCTACCACATCTTCTCACCAAGCAGTCCTCATGACTGAACTGTGTACTCTGTTTCACGCAAGTTAAAAGCAAGCTGTTAAACAGATACAAACTTAATATAACCAAATATTAAAGAAAACAGTCATTTTTATTGATGCATCAATAATAATAATAATAAAAAAAAACATGACAAAGATGATTTAAAAGAACAGTAAAGAAAAAATGTATATCAGTTATTTTTGAAACAGTAGCACTGTTTGCCTGGGCAACCTTATCAAGTAAAAAAACAAAACCAAAAAAAAAAATAATAAAACAGGTGAATTATTAAGTTATCCAAGGCAAACTTTATAAAAATAAAAATAATAAAGAAAAATCCCAGATGAAATGGTGTGACTGCTTAGAAATGATCAATAAATAAAAAGAAAAGGTACAGGTCTCCTCTGCATTCAAGTGATGTGTTAGACCATTATTACATTTACACACCAATGAAAGGCACGGTCTTATTTATTCCCAACACTTTGCTAAACCGATTGTCTCTCTGAAAGTCCTGCCTCAGCTCTCCCACTGGACATCTACGACAAAAAAAAAATCGAATACAACATGGATTTCCTCTGAAGTCGTCAGACTTAAGGGTCCACAAATGAGACGGAGATGTATCGGACTCCGCCCGTGGTGGGCAGGCCTTCGTGGTAGTGTGTTAAACGGCCCGGGTGCATAAGGGCCCAGCCTTTCTTCGAAGCTTGAACGGAACAGTTGTACCTGAGGAAACGGGAGCCACCGCCCTGAAAGAAGGAGAACAAATAAGGAGATATGATAATCAAGTCACATTGCAGAGCATGCTGGGAGAGGAAATGCTGTCCAGCATTATAGCGCCTTAAGAGGAACCTCTGATGGCTAAACTGGCTCATCATGATTCATTTCCCTGAGAAAGGTTTTACACACTTTGTTTTTTCATATTGTACATTATATTTCTAAGTTATATATATTATATATATTTCTAACTCATACAACTATACAAACCACTAAAGCAAATTAAACCCAACTTAGTGCTACAGTGCATGAAATACTTGTTAATATATCTGAGTGAACAAGTCATCACCGTTATAAAAAGGCTTATAGGGATAAAAAGTGTACAGCCTAAACATGCAGCATGAATTGTTTCTGTCCTCTAGGTGTCACTCATGGACTATACCGCTTTATCCTGTATACAGGGTTGTGGGGGGGCCTGGAGCCTATCCCAGGGGATTTAGGGCACAAGGTAGGGTTTAACCTGAGGTTGGCAAGACATCGCAGGACAGACACAGACAGACCCACACAGACAGACAGACTGCCAGACAGACAGACACACAGACTGTCTGTCTGTCTGACACACAGACAGACACACACAGACACCAATTAGCCTAATTTGCAGGTCTTTGGGAGGAAACCAGAGTACCCGGCGGAAACCCACCAAGCATGGGGAGAACCTAGCCTGGTCGGGAATCGAACCCGCACCCTGGAGGTGCCAGGCGACAGTGCTAACCACTACACCACCTCCTTTAATATATACACATTCATATAAAAAAATAATAATGTCACTGACATGAAGACCAAAACACACCTGGGCTCTCACTCACCTCAAAATCAACGCCCACTTGATTGAGGGCAATATTTATAGTAAAAGTCGAAGCGTCATGATGGGGCCTTAACGCGGGCTGTTCGTCAGGTTTATACCGAACCACAAATGCCAAGTCAAACTGAGCCTGAGAAACACAGAGGTCAGCGGTCATTTAAGCATTCACAAACAAAACAGCACCCCACAAAAGTGAGGGGAAGAATACACAGCCCCACTGCTTTCACATGCGTGAACGGTCATCATTCATGTTTGTTTTGATGTGAATCAGAATCTGATTGATCTACTAATTGAATGAGGATGCAGAACAAAAACAAACAAACAAAATCAATGAACCCTATAATTATATCCAGGGACTTATCAGTCTTTGGACAATGTTTGCATTAACTGTTCAAGCTGTCTGAATCATATTAAGATGCAACTTCCTTACAGTAAGACAATGTAGTAATCTTTTAATTGTAAAACCGTGTGATCCATAAAACCCTCAAATTATCGATATTAGGGTTTAAGGTTGCCACCTGCACAATCCAACACTGCAAGCCATTTCTTAAACGCAAATGGTGCAAACCTACTTTAAGACAGTACAGAACATCAAATAAATTATTTTGTTTATCTTTATAAATAAAAATAAAAGGCTTTACCCTTGTGTAATACCCAGGAAACATTTTCTCTGTCACTGGTGCAATATAATCCAAGAGGAACTTGTGCCACTCTTTATCAAAGTTGATCTGATTCATATGAATATCGATAGTGGGGACGTTCTCGTAGCCACCCTGGATTCGAGTGTCCTGCAAAAACAAAAGGTCAGAGATGTAAAACTGGAATTACTTCATTGTGCCTAGTCAGTGTGCAAGGTGAAAAGAACTTAAACTAATTTACATGCATTAAGAAAATGCATCAGCTAGACCATAATGTAACATCTATTTTTGCAACTGTAACAGAATCTTCCCAAAAAAACAAAAACACTTACCATATTGCCACCTCCTGACCACTGGCCGAAATTTTCCATTTCTTCGATCATGTGTTCACAGGCTATGTCGGTGAAAATAGGAAACCAGAACACATCAGGGCATGGCTGTAGGACAGACAATAATGTTAATGAGTAAAGAAGACAATATAAACGATCCATCTTAAAAAAAAAAAGAAAAAAAAAAAGTCCCTAGTGGTCCGTGGTCTTTTCCCAGTTTCTTACCGCTTGCACTATATCCTCTTTCATAATTCTTGAATAATTTGGATGAATGTATCGCTCTTCCCAGTCCTGTTAAAGAACCCAACAGCAAGTTAAACACAACAGGGACACTGCAATGTGCTGTTTGGAATATATTAATAATTTTCCACCTACCACTGGGTTTTCAAAAATCTGCCAGAGATCGTTGTGAAGGTGAACCGTCTGGTAGTGTTCTGTATTCAGGATTCGGCCATAAGTATGCATGTTTGTTACAAACATGAACACTCCCTTTGAATGAAATAAGAAGATGTGGAATACATACATAGGGTCATGCATTACTATATTTTACAAATACCCAAACATCAGTCAAAATATGGTATACAAGGTATGTCACTAGTACTGAACATATAACACTATGCTAGATTTCACAATGGCTTGGTGCTCTGCTCTGAAGATATACTACTCCTACTACTCCCATATTTCCAATGCATCTGCATAATACAGTGCCATTATATACAATTATGTATCCGTTTTGTTTTTAATACAGTATGTTCGCATCTGTTAATGTACTTCGGTGTAAACCAGAAATGGGCGTGGCCTAAGAAGCATTGTTTTCTTTTTTTAAACGAACCATATGGGTTTAAAGCTTGATGTGGTCTTTTGCAGTTGTAGACCATCGGTGTCACGATTTCAGATATGAATATCAGATATTTGTGTTACAGTAGCATTCCTGTCAGTTCAAAAACGGCCAAGGATCATTCTCCTTTGAATCGTTTAATCGGCATGATATTTATCGACATGGCACGGAACACCTGCTTGCTGGATGTTTTGTTTTTTTCCGTACCATTCTGTGGTAAATTGTAGACACTGCTGTGTGTGAACATTTTTGGAGACCAGCAGTTTTTAAAACTAGCTCATCTAGCATCATCAGCTTTGCCACATGAAAGGTCTGCATTCACATTATTCCGTATTCTAATATTCAATGTTCTGTAAGGGCCGTTCATGTCAAACCGGGACAGGACACAGTTATGAGAGTTAAAAACTACCTTCATTTCTCAATATAATCCCTTGCTACACTAATGCACTTATCCCAGAGTAAGACTAGTGCTTAGATACCGTCAACGGATAAAGTTTAAATCAGTACAGTGAAGCCATGAACAGACTGCCTGCTTCGCGTCTGAAAGGCTGGCCTCCCAGGAACTCCTTTAATGGCCCGAACGTGACAAAATCACTTGGAGTGAGGTCAGGGCTGTATGTGGTATATAGCAATAACTCCCAGCAGAGTTTGTGTAATATGCGAGCGGTGTTGGTACATGATTGTGTGTAAAGTTCCCACAGGCAGATGCATCTCTTCTGTAAATTGGTGATAATCTGTTAATTTTCAAGGATCGAGCATTCCACTTCCTGTATGTTCAAAGGATCGTTATTCATGGACCTTCTTTTCGACGTTTGCGGAATTCAAAGTCCCAGTTTGAGTTGAACGCTTGCTTTGTAGAATAAATAGGATTCTTAAATCAGAGCTCAGGTATGCCAAATCTTCCCTTAAAAGACCTACGTTAATGCAGCCTATTTTGCAAATCACCTCTACCCAGTGCTTTTCAGGACTGATGTTGTTTCTGCACCTTATGCAGAAGAAAAGTGTACTGACCTGGTCCCGCACTCTGGAGCAGAAAGCCATATCTGGGTCAAGGGTGGCTGACTGGAAGAGATCAGAAGCCTTCAGTTCGTTCCTCAGAACGTCTGCTCTCACCAGATACACCTGGGACACATATGGCACGTTCCAGATACCCCTGTGGGAGAACACAAAAATATATATACACAATATATATTACACACATACAGGGGAACCTTGGATTACGAGCATAATTTGTTCAGGAAGCGGGCTCGTATTCCAAAACACTTGTAAACCAAATCGGATTTTCCCATAGGAAATAATAAAAACTCAAATTATTCGTTCCACAGCCCAAAACAATAAAAACATAAAAATAATTAATACAATATATAAAGTAAAAATAAAACAAATTAACCTGCACTTAACATTTAAAAAAAGTAAAAATAAATCCCGACAGATAAGTGTTTCCATTTGTGCGCGCAGGCGCTGCGTATTTGTGTGTGTGTGTGTGTGTGTGTGTGTGTGTGTGTGTGTGTGTGTGTGTGTGTGTGTGTGTGTGGTATTAGCCCCTTCCCTCGCCTTGTCTTACAGAGTAAAACTCCTCCTCCCTCCGCCCACCTCGCTTTTTAAGTTTCAAAACAAACACACACAACGGAAACACTGCTTTAACGGAAAAAAAGAATCTCTCTACATCACACTAGCGTGAGCGCATACTAACAGAATCACTGCTGTAAAGTAAAAAAAAAACGAAAAAATGAACCAGCACCTTACCTTCGAAAAGAATTGCGACAGAGCAGAGTTTTCTGTGTAAAGAAAGCATGTGTGCGTGTGTCTGTGTCAAATTACGTGCGCGCACACACATAGGAGGAGAGAGAGAGAGAGTGTGTGTGTGTGTGTGTGTAGGGCACAATGTCAAATTACGCGCATGCACACACATAGAAGGGAGAGGGAGATGTTGATTATACCAGTAAGAGACGAGCACCCATAATACCACAGCACAAGAGAGAAAAATCAGTGGCTGAGTTGTGATCACTTGCCGCTCGGTGTCAAAATAAGAGTCGCATGCTCCTCGGCACTCGTAAACTAATACTTGCTCGGTTTCCGATTAAAAATCTAATTGATGAAAAATCTTTGCTCAGTTTGCAGAACACTCGTAAACCACATAACTCGCAATCCGAGTTTCCACTGTGTATCTATATATGTGTATGTGAGTGTGCGTGGGGTGGGTAAACAAGCAAGACTTACACTCTGCGTCCCTGGACGATATCCACATAATCCTCAGACCTGGCGTAATAGCCATCAGCGCTTAGAGCTCCCCAGAAATTAGACCACAGCCGGCCAGGCTTGCTCATCATCGGTGTTATGAACGGCCTGTGGTGTAAAGAATGAGACGGTGATATTAAAATGAGAACAGGACTGGCACTGGGATTAGTAATGAAGTCTACAGTACATGAAAGCTGCTGAATACGGCATAGTCAACTCCATTCCTCTGGGCCTCAGCAAAACAAGTTCGCACTTACTTATTTAACTCAATTAGTATCTTTAGCGCGTCTTCATTCTTCAAAACCACATCAGCATCCATACTGAAGAAGTACTCGCAATCTGCATCATCTCGACACATATCACTGGGACAAAACCACAAAGCCAAATGAACGTCTTACCCCAGGAAACCTGATAGCAGTATAGCCCTAATAATAGTACTGTACTGTAGGTACTGTATGTTTTTACACTCTGCTTTTCAATGTCATTTGCAAACTCACAAGCCGATATTGCGTGAGGTAATGTGGTCAACACCCTCATCGGGCCCGATCAGCTTCACAGCCTGATACTCTGCCTCATGACTTTGTAGAAAAGCGTGGACCTGCTTTTCATGATGGGGCTCCTGGAAAAGATAGTACAAAAATCTATTGTAATAGAAAACAATACTAAAAAAAAACAACATGGACAAAACATAGTTAGGTTATTTTTAGATTATTACAGTATAAGATATTTGTTAACAGCTTACCTGACATTATTTCATCAATTTATTGAACATGAAGCATAATGCTAAAAGCTACCGTTAAAGCATCTAAAACTGGCTAAACGTTGCCAGAAGCAACAAAATGTTTGAAATATGAACTGAAATGATGAGGAATAATGCGTCACCTGATTGTAAATGAAGAGTTTAAGGCGATCTTTGGGGTACTGGAGACGGAGAAGGCGCTCAAAGAAGACCGTCACGAAGGGGGTGGGCTGCTCAATAAAAATGCCGATGACTACTCCTGGGTACTCGCTCTCCTGCAGAGGAACGACACCATCAGCATGTATACAGTAAAAGTTAAGGCCAAGAATATCCCTCATCAATAAGCCATGCCACTTCCAAAAGGTACAAAAATCATCAATTTTAAATTAGCATTAGAAAGTATCCTTATTTTATCTTGTCTAGAAAGTTTCTTATTACACAATCTCTTAATCTCAATAAATATGAAGGATATGTAAAAAAAAAAAAAGAAAATCTTCCTTTGTACACTTATTACAATCATATGTAGAACATCTACAGCTAAAGGCTCATCATATATTCATACATTTGTCCAATCTAGATTGCAATTGCCTTTTGTCTTTGAGCTTGACGCTTTTTTTTTTATTTTATTATACTGATATCAGGAATTGCTGCATTTAAGTCGCATCATCTTTTTCACATTAATGCATAGAACAATGAATTACAAGTAACTCCAGCCAAACCGTTCAGGAGAGTATGAAAAAATTTTTAAAAAATCAAACTTTGATTTGGAAGTACAGTATTCTTTTACCTAAACCCGCCATAGGAGGAGACTCAAAAAAAAAGGAGAAATAAAATAAAAGAAAATTTCCCACCTTGATTGCTGAAAGAGGCCGCAAGTCCTCTTGGCAAACCGTACAGCCAGTCTCGAAGGTCCACACTTTTGGGATGTAGTTGCCGAGGTAATTTATCTGAAGCTGGAAAGCACACCCAAATAGAAAGACATTCATTTAGAGTAATATATTCTTATCATTTTCTATTGGGAATAAATGACATAAAAGGCTGTTTACCTTCGTAGGCCCATTTCCGTGGACAATAACAGGTAGGGTGTCATAGAGCACATTTCTGGCCCGCACTCTTGCATTCTCAAACTTCAATACGACTTCATCTAGTGGGGGGGGAATAAAATAAACATCCCATCAATATTCCCCTGGAGGATTCTTTAGAATAGTGAGAGCTGTGTGTTGTTAAATAACCCAGAAAGATAGGTTCTCCACTGGGAAGGAGACAGAAAGCTCTTTTGTACTGTTCCATTTCCTCCAGATTTTTGCAGTTATCGAAACACAGATCTCCTGAGCCAAGGGATTGTGCCAGGTTTTATCTCCAGCAGGAACACAGTCAAACTAGAGTGATCTTCTGCTTAAATATTCAGTGAGACTCCTCAGTGCTATAGAACAGATTGTTTCCACCATAAACACGCCAAGTACAGAACATTCAACTAAAGCATACGCCGGATCATCATTAATGTAACAGACGTCCAGCTGTTTACGTTGGTTTTCAAACATCCGCTCGAGTGCGAGAGCTGAGGCTCCGAGAGCACACAGAAGGGTTTTGTTAGCACCCGACTACGGCAGGACTTCAAGTCTTCAACAAGAATGAATGGTGGCTTGACGTTCAGCTCGCTTACGTGTGCACAGGCACATCCTACAGTTTACTCTCACATTCCACTTACTCAGGCACTCACGGAGGCAGGCGGGACAACCGGGGCTTGAGCGAGCTTGGAAGAACGCCAAGGCTCTGACTTCCACTCCTGCAGTGAGATCTCGTGAAGAAAAGAGCTCAGGCTTAATGAGAGACAGATCATCAACTCCATCTTCCACCTTTCCACCAAAGCAATTTAAAAGCCGTGGTCTCATTAAAGAAAAAGAGGAGTACAGAAAAAAAGGGAAAGGGTGGCTTTTTTTTTTTTTAGCACCTCGGGGTGTGGGATTTTTTATAACCAATAAAAGCTGTTGCTCTGTACTTGGACTAGTCAGCAACTTCGCTTGCCTATAAAGGACTACTCAACACACACTCACCTAGCGCGCCATGCAGGTTCTGGAACAATCTGCACTTGCCGTCGAGGGTTATATTTATGGATTTCTGTCGAGAAAATGAAAGGAGTGAGAACATCAGCACCGAAACATCTCATTAAAGTGCAAAGACAAAAAACAGAGACAAACCCTTTGTTCCCACCTTACAAAGCTTAATTGATAATGAATGTTAATACTCACCCTCTTCTCTGGGCTGATATAGATCTTGGTATAAAAGAGTTGATCACTGTCATCATCCTGTCCTGACCAATCAGAGACCATCTGTTTAAGGTTCGGGGCATAGCCGATGAAGCCTATATACAGAAAAGAAAGAGGAGTACAAAAGCAGAAATTAGTAGTGGAACAAATGACTTTGTCTCATGTTCCCACATCTGAGTTTCACATTATTACAGAGGTCGGAGGGGACGTGGGGGCAGAACTCACAAACAAACACTGCCAGACTGTTTCACAGCTGTTAGCTCACTACATCAGCTCACAACAACGCAGTAAATTCATAGAACACACTCAGCAAGGCCAACGGCTGGCCAAAACTGGTGTTCGTTTAAAAGTCGAAACACAAATTAATTCCTTGTATGTGAATAATGGATAGCATTGTTCCACAGCACTGATCCGTTCTTAAATCGGACTGGTCCAAAGGAGGTTATTCACTTTATATCACACACCTAAGCCATGTCAACTTCTATGGTGGGTACTCTGGATAAATTGATTTAATAAAAAATTATATTAAATGTGTGTTCTTAAATGATGCAACATTATATTAAAATGCTGGTGTGGTAACAATTGTTTACAGCTATAACTTGCTAGGAGTACTTGTCAGGTTTTTGTGAACAAAATCTTTTAATTCTAATGGCAGAAAAAGCCTTTTTCATTCACTCACTCATGCAAGGGGTTTGGATCCTATGCCAGGAGACTTAGGGCACAAGGTACATACCGGACAGGGTGCCAATCAAACGTAGGGCACACATACACACTTACACTCTCATTCACTCATTGCGGACAATTTGGGAACACCATCAGCCTAATCTGCATGTCTTTAGACTGTGGGGGGGGGGGGCGGAGTACCCGAAGGAAATGCACCAAGCACGAGGAGAATACACAAACTCCAAGCACACAGAATCCGGTCGAACCCGGACCCTTGAGGTGCAAGGTGACAAAGGTAACCATTAAGACACCGTGCCATCAGCATGACATGAGGCATGAGGATTATTCCCCAGAACAGCGCCTTTACTCGCTATTCCAAAGTGTTCTTTCTTAAATTAATTACTTTTTGAGATAAATTTATATGAAATATAGCAATGTACTAAAACATGGGTTTTATGGCTTTCCCTGCTTTAACACACCCACTTCAACCGAGAAAGTGATGCTAATTAGCTGACTCGTTGAATCAGTTGTGTTGATGCAGAGAAAACTTTCAAATGTGCAGGACAGGGTTTTTTTTCTCTGTCAGGACAAAGGTTAGGAATGTCACAGCAAGCATTAATGAAGGCAACTGCTAATAGCCTGGTTAACGATGTTTGCTGTGTCAACAATGAGACAAACACTTGCCTCCTGCCCCCAGAAACCGCTTCCCTTCTCGGACATGTGGGTGCTTATCCTCCAGATGACGGTCGGGCCAGATAAGGGTCTCGGTGGAGAAGACCACCTTGTGCTTGGCCTGCTGGAACTTCTTCAGCAATTCTTTAGGGCCCGAGGCGAAGATAACGTCATAGCTGCAAGGCAAGTCAGGACATGATTAATAAGTAACATGTAATGCTTTTAAGCATTATATTAACCGAGTTAATTATCCCTGCAACAACTTACACAAACAACGTTTGTGGCCATGTCTTGACCTTCAGTTTTCATTTATTTCACTTGTAACATAAGCTGCATAAGTTAGTGAAATAAATCACCCCAAATACCTGTCTACAAAAAGAATGACTTTGTCCTCGTCCTTTATGCTGTCTAGAGCAGACTTCAAAAGTCGTACTTTCTGTCCTCCTCCTGGTGCAGACATGTAGTCTCCACCTGTCCATTTCTCACCTCTCCCAAGAACCTACAAAAAAAATATAATAAATAACTGATTGTGTATTTATTAATCTGAGCACCAGGTTCATGAAGGTACTCATGCTTAAAGCTGGAAAGATGACACAAACCGTTTCTGTACCTTTATTGTGTAATTAAAGTGCTTCGCAGATCTCATGAATCGCTTAAATCCATCTGTTTCTTTTGTAGCTACAGTTAATACAAGGAGATTTCCTGTAGGGAAAAAAAAGACATCCAGAAATTACATTATTCTTATAATAAAAAGTCATCAAATGCTACTGATACAAGTATTCTGTGTGCATAGGTGCTATGGAGTTCAACCTCACGGAGCTGATTTCTTTTAGCACGCATGCAACGGTAAAATAACATGCTAGTCTCCTTGTAAAAAAGACTTGTGGCCTTTTTTTATATTTCAAATTACTGTGTACTAATTTAGGTTTCTACTCCAGGTCAGCATAAATTATGGAGTAAACACCTTTCAAACATCATATAAAAAATTCCAGCTGCGAGAAACTTCCTCCCCCCTTTTTCCAATTTGATCAAGGGGTTTGAAAGTTATATATGAAGTCTAGTAAGAGATGAGGTGAGAAAATAGCTGTTGTTCTCTGAAAGTGCAAGTGTGAATGCAAACATGTGAGACATTTGAGATAATATTCACCTCGAGCACTGGAATCGAAGTGCTTAAGTGCTTTTGAGCTGGTGATCACAAGGTTTTTGCGAGCTCCTTTCAAGATTGAGGTTCAAATCCCAAATCGTTTGGCCGCTGACTGAGACCCTTAACCTTACAGTTAATGAACCGCACGCATGCAAAGCTGGATTGTTGGATTAAATGATAAAGCCTTAGTGCACGACATTAATGTAATGTAATGTAACTTTGTTTCTAATAATGATACGTCTTTAACTCCAGACATTTTATTACACCTGTAAGTTATAATACTGGTAATACTTATAATACGCTGTCCACTGCTAAATAGCGTTTGCTTTGCACTGAAGATAAATGCCATGCAGAACCTTCATGAGCTAGTTATTACAATCCATTATAACCTTGCAGATATGCTTTGTCACATCCAAAATTGTGAATAAACAATAGCCTATATAAAAGGGTGCATGGTGCATACACACACACCGTAGACATAGTGTGAAACTGTGGGACTGGCCTCTATCCATTATCAATTTTACATGTACAGTATAAAATATAAATTTAATGTACAGTAATGTCACTTAAGCAGACACACTTTATTCGACCTGTTAAAAAGTAAATGCATAATTTAGATTTAAATCCTTTTTCTTGGTGGTGGTGGTGGTGGGGGGGGGATAAACTATAGTCATATTCCCATGTCCAGGGGGAACTGTGTGAAATGGGGATCCCTGCAGCCTACGTGCTTTAAGAGTAAGGAATAATGGGGACAAGTTACACCATTCATTCTTCCCTGGTTTTTGTTTTTTACATAAACATTTGCAACTTTAGTAAATGCATTGAATGCGGTTTTTTCCGGCACAAAGCGGATATTATATGAATTGTAAAAGCAAAGCCTTTTTTTTTTTTTTAGCATTTTATTGTGCAACTGTATGATTTGCTTTCTCAGCTTTCAGCGCAATAAAGGGAAACAAAACTGTGGAAAGAAAGCGGATATTGTTAGTGTTTCTTGTCATGGTAACGTCTAATACGTTGTATAAGTTATTTCGTATAATAAAAGTAATAATTATAAAAGCTTAAATAAAGCAGAATCACTTCCTGAGGAAAAAACTCTTCCTGCGTTCCCAGCGGGCTGCATTTAGCTGTTACACTGACACAGTTAGAAAGATTTCAGTCTTGACATTATTGAACAGTTCAGACAAAAGATGTTGCATTCGCGTGTGTACGATTATTACGATAATACTAACTGTAAAACTGCATTAGTTCTGGCATGCACACTCCACGTCAGCGCCGCTGGAATGAACGCGCGCGCACGCGCGCACGAACAGGCGCGTGCGCACACAAACGTACAAACTTTCACCGGATTGTACTATAAACTCCATTATCGTTATTCCTATCACCACCTAACGATACAATTAATAAAATACTAACTCCAAACCCACGCTTTGTGTACGCTGCGTTTGTATAGAAGCTACATTTCTGTATGTCTCAGTAAATCACAACCTTACCCTCAGGTATTGCTCCCTTTGGCTCGCAGTGTAACGGAGAAAATGCGCACAAGCATAAAAGCCCAAACCAAAACGTTATCCTTCGAATCTTCATTTTTTTTTTTAAACCCTGGGCACTCTTGAGAAAAGCAATATGTCGTGGATGCTGAAGATGTTTCGAGTAAAAGTTAGCCCGAGTTATATAAACAGCTAAGCCCACCCTTTCCGATGAGACTGCCCAGTTAGCTTTGACGCTATGCTACATTAGCATAGAGCTAGTGAAAGGCAAGGGCAGGACAGGGATATAGTCACTGAATTACAGTCAACAGCTTGAGCAGGGACTTATTTTATTATTTTTGTTTTTAATCCAATGACGTCTTAATGGTAACCTGCTAACTAGGTTTTGAGGTTTTATATATTTTTTAACCAAGCTGCCTTGCTGAATGAATGAGTAAATAAATAAATACAACACCCACCTAGACCAGCATACATCTTTAGTGCTAGTTATTTACAAAGGGGGAAAAAATGAACCTAAATTATCTTTAAATACACTGGTTATGTTGTTGACCAGAAGAAGGGAGAAAACTGCTGACTGCAGTCCGTTAATAGTGCAAGACGGTTTTGTTTTATTTTATTTTTTAAACAGTTTTGTACCCGAGCCTCCAATAACAAACTGGAACCTCTGCTGTTATATTGGATTTTCAGCCTCCTAACATACAGTATGACTGTAAAACAACCCTGCTATCTGATATCCCCCAAATGAGGATGGGTTCCCTGTTCAGTCTGTTTCTTATCAGGGTTTCTTTCTATTGCCATCTAAGGGAGTGTTTTTGCCTTACCACCGTCACCCTCGGCTTGCTCATCAGGGACAATCTGATCATTTCGATCTATGCATATTTTCTCACACATTTTATACTAATTTCCCTAATTTTCTTTTGATTCAACACCATGTTTTCAACATGGGGTGCATCAAGGATGGACAGGAGAGGGAGTACAGGAGCCTTGTGGAGCTCTCGTGCTTGCAGAGGTGCAGTGTCTCATTCTGTTATACTGTGGAGTCCTGGTTGTATTGGTAGTCTGTAATCCAGGTCACCCTACATGAGACTTATGTCTGTATATATCAGACTTGTGTCACAGAGCTGCTTTACTCACAGATTCAGGAAATCCTTTGTTTCCAGGGCCATATGCTGATTTAATGCCTCTTTAGGGTGCATAGAGATGTGTTTGGAATTGATCAGATAGTCCTTCAACAACCACCACTCATCCTCAGTTATACATGTTGTTTTCCTTCATATTTGTACATATTCATTTCATTCTTTTTACTCTCATTCTCACTCATCATCTATACCGCTTAATCCTGTATTCAGGGTCACGGGGGGGCCTGGAGCCTATCCCAGGAGACTTGGGGCACATTGCAGGGTACACCCTGGACAGGGTGCCAATCCATCGCAGGGCACAGACACACACATACACTCACTCATTCACACAATACGGGCAATTTGGGAACGCCAATTAGCCTATCCTACATGTCTTTGGACTGTGGGAGTAAACCGGAGTACCCGGAGGAGACCCACCAAGCACGGGGAGAAGATGCCAACTCCGTGCACACAGAGATGGGAATCGAGCTTGGCCGGGAATCGAACCCGACAGTGCACTTTTGTAAGTTGCTCTGGATAAGATAAGAGCGTCTGCCAGATGCCTAAATGTAAATATATTTTATGTATATATTTTTTTTCTCTTAGTCATTTCTATTGTAGCACGGTCATCTTGGTGTTTTTTTTTCTACACTTTACACGTTTGACAATCAACAATGCAACTACATGTTTATTCTCTATTTTTTAATGTTACTATCCTTGCTACTGGATGTTGCAAATTTCCTTCATGATCCATATCATATCTATCTATCTATCTATCTATCTATCTATCTATCTATCTAAGGATACTGCTAAACCTTCAACTTCGTGGAAGAAATGTGGTCAGAAAAAAATCATTACTGGAGATAACTTAGACTTAGTACAGATGCATGGGAAGATTGACTGAAGAAATCACAGCTAGGTTCAACAGTGAAAGGAAGAGCATTTGCACACTTTTTTCCATTTTGATCTGAAGGCTTGAAAGTTACATGTGAAGTTTGGTAAGAGGAGAGGTGCGAAAATGGCAGCGTTCCCTGAAAGTGTACGTGTAAATGCAAATATTTGATAATATGCACCACAAGCACTGGAACCTAAGTGCTTAAGTGCTTTTGAGCTAGTGATCAGAAGATTTTTACAGGCTTCTTTTAAGTTTATAACGAGGTTTAAATCCCATCATTTGGCACCTAAACGAGAACCTTAACCTTACAAAGCTGGATTGTTGGTTTAAATGACAACACTTTAGTGCAAGACAATAATGTAGGTGCCTCAGAAAAATAGATAAGCATTCAAAGTAGGTGGTCACCCTATTGTAACATAGTAGCCTGAATAAATGTTAAACCATTCGCTGATATTTTAATTGTAACTTAAAAAAAATTATAATGATACCTCTTTGACTCCAGACATTTTATTACACCTCTAAGGTATGTCTGTGGGTCCACTGCTAATCAGTGTTTGCTTTGAACTAAAGATGAATGCCAAAAAAATTAAATAATAATAAATAAATAAATAAATATATATATATATATATATATATATATATAAACCAACTAATCACCTAAGCATACAATTTGCTTTAATAAAGATGTAAGGGTTAGTGCTTAAGTAGTAGTGAAAGTACAACCAATAATAATAATAACAACTCCACTTCAGGAGGGTAAAATTATTGTAAAAACAACCGAGATTTGAAATGTAAGAACAGTAACCTGTAAGGACTGTGCTGAACCTAAGCAGAGGAAATGCATTCAAAAAGAAATTATGAATGGAGCTCCTTTAAAGGCTTAGTAAAGATGTATTTTTAAAAAAATGACAGAAGAAATTAGAAAAAGAGCAGTTCCACACACTCACTGTGAAAAGAATTCACATGATTGAAATCAAACTGCTGTCTCTCTATAAGAAAAACTCATGTGCGTGAGACTAATCAGGAAAAAGACATTTACCTTTGCTAGGGAGCATAAAAATTGGACTTTGGAGCAATGGAGAACTGTCACATAGTCTGATGTATCCAGATTGACCCTATTCCAGAGCGATGGCTGCAGAACGGAAGCAGATGAAGTAATACATCCATCATGAATAGTGGACACTGTATACAACTCTGGGGGCAGTGATGTGACATGGGTCTGCTTCAGTTCTACAGTATGCACAGCAGCATTTTGTGGCAATAGAATTAAGTCAGCTGAAGAATGTACTGAATGACCAGCCTATCACATACTGTATATGGACTTTTTTCTTCCTGATGAGAGGGCATATTCCAGGATTCAGTTTGTGAAAGAGTGATTCCAGGAGAATGAGGAATCATTACGACGCACCACAATAATATCTAATAGTTTTTTTTCCTTCTTTTTTGTGGTGTGCTACTTCATCCATCTGAAAACAAAGTGCACAGGTCAACATTGTGCTTGAATGCCAAGGACCTGGATTGTACATCCTTTGAACATCTTGAGATTGTGATGGTAATCACCAACCACCAGTACGATATTTTAAAAAATCAGCAAATACTGATGACCAACAAAAACCAGTGTGTTGGTGACAAGGGCAAAGCAGTATGTGCTGGTGAAATGTGCAGGGGACAAACAAAAAAGAAAGCCTTATACATGTTTTTAAGAAATCCATTATATATTGTTTTTTGACAAATTTATGCTTTATTGTCTTGAATGCAGCTTCTGATGATGATCAACAAGTTCAAAACGTCTCCTAGTATCCCTGGTTGCAGCCTGAACTATCAGATGAAGCATGATCGAGCATGTCGGGATGTAGCTCCGCCCCAATTGTGAGTCTTGCTTAATAGTGAATGCTTCCCTGTTAGTGCACTGGCTCTGGGACTCTTACAGACAGACATTCCAGTTAAAATAAATAAAACAGGAAACAGATCCCTGTCCTCTCTGTTATCCGCAAAGTTTTTCTCCTTTGTTAGAGCAAACTAAGTCTGACTTTCAGAGATGGAGAAACCTATATTTACTATTGACTGGTTGAATTAATGCAGTTAAAATGAATATCTTACCTAAATTTCTCTTTGTTTTTCAGTGCAGTCCTTTATTTCCTCCTATGCGCCTCTTTAAATCTAAGAAAGTGTAAAGTGCCCAGAATTCGGAAATCATTACTTCATAGATGTCGGCTTAGTGGTGGGCTAGCGCTTTGCAATTTTATGTTTTACTACTGGTCAGCAAATGTTCATAAATCAACATTTTGGCTCAGTCCATCCAGTGCACTATGGTGCAGATTGGAGGCAAGTTCATGTACATCTACCTCATTTTTGGCATTGCTTACTTCACCCCTATCCTGTAAAGTTACTTTCTTAACACATAGCCCGGTAATCATATCCACCCTTCAGATCTGGGGTCAATTCAGGCGACACTGTCTCATCATTAATGCCATTACAGGACAATCACATGTTTCCACCATCTATTACTGATCCTGTTTTTAAGCAATGGTACGGAAAAAGCATCCGATGCTTTCAAAACCTATATAAAGAAAGTACCTTTTACAATTATCTGCAGTTGTCTTCAGAACTGGTGCTGCCTGATTCCCATCTGTTTCGATTCTTACAGATTAGACATTGTCCTGCCACTCTGTTTCCAAGCTACCCCTCTTCACCTCCTATGCAAGAACAGGAAAAAAAATTGAAGCTTAACATTCATCATAAGTTGCAAATTTTAAGAATATATGGTCGGTTATTATCCTTAGATGGAAGTGTTATTGATCAAATTAAAAGAGCCTGGGAGGGGGAGCTTGGAGAGAATTTCAAAGAGGAATGGTGGGCCGCTACATTGGATAGAATACATTCTAGTACAATATGTGTTCGTCTGAGCCTTATACAATTTCAAGTACTACACAAAATTCATTTCTCTAAGGCCTGCCTATCTGCAGTATATAGGACAGATGTGACAGATGTCAAGTATCTCAGTGCAATTTAAGACATATGTTCTTTACTTGTTCTAAACTGCAAATTAACTTGTTTACAGCTATGTCCAAGGTGCTCAGGGTTGGTATTGATGTTTGCCTTGCTATTGCGATTTTTGGGGTTCCACGGGTCTGGTCTCAGTTTAGTTCTAAACAACTGGAGATGTTGACATTTACATCTTTAATAGTTAGGCGTCGTATTCTAATCCACTCGAAATCTTCTAAGCCTCCTACTACATCTCAATGGCTTGTATATACCATGTTCTTTCTTAAACTAGAAGCTCTGAGAGGAGTAGCTTTTTTCAAGAAATGGCAATCTTTTATTTCATATTTTAAGTCTTTCAAATCTCTGCCTTTTGTTTAGTTTAGTTATTTTTTATTTAAATGTATTTTTTATTTTTATTTATTTTTATTATTTTAGTTTGTTTTTTTCTTTTTGTTTTATTGTTTGGAGTGGGATTGTTGGTTCTTGTTTAATTGCACTTGATGCTTCCTTTATTGTTCCTTTCATGTTTATATTGTTAAAAATGGACAATCGCCTTAAAATTTATATCTGTAATGCTGATTACACAATAAAAAAGTTTGAACCTAAAAGATGGTTTTTCATTAAAAAAAAAAAAGTAAATATACACAAAGTGAATATAGAGTATATTTTTGAAAATAAGAAAATTCTAGAAAATTAGCTAATTGTAAATATTCAGGACCCTGTCCAGGGTGTACCCTGCCATGTGCCCTAAGTCTCCTGGGAGAGGCTCCAGGCCCCCCGTGACCCTGAATACAGGATTAAGCGCTATAGATGATGAGTGAATGAGTGAGAGGAAATATTCAGCAAATTAAGCAATATAAACATAAAACTTCAGATTTAATTTTTTTGTACAGTTTCTTGACGTGTTTTATGTATTCACATTATTTAATATGCTGAATATTTACAATGAATACTTTTTCTGCCTAGTCACAATCAAAAAGAAACTTTATAAACGTTTTCTTTAGTTTTCACAATGAAAACCAACATCTTTCAAAAAGAATTACTCGATTGTACCACATGGTGGCAGCAAACATCACAGTTGAGGCGGAGCGACACGTTACACATGTAGCCCCGCCCTGACATTCTCAATATCCCAGATGCCTTAGGGCACGAGGCGAGGGACACCCTGGACGCGGTGCCAATCGATCAGAGGGCTCACACACAGTGGGCCATTTGGGAATGCCAATTAGCATGCCAGTTAGGCTAATAGCATGTCTGAGGAAACTGAAGTACCTGGGGGAAACACACCAAGCAAATTACATGCACACTGAGACTGGAATTAAACCAGGACACTGGAGGTGCAAGGCCACAGTGCTAACTCCTAAGCCACCAAGCTGATGGATTTATTTACCTATTATCATAATTATCAAGTATGACATCATATTAATATGCCACAATGATTTAATCCATACTATGTTATAGGCTAGTAATCTGTAATCTGTCCGTCTCAATGTTGTACATCACCAGAGCTTATGTAACCCACTCAACAGTATCTGCACTGGATATTACCTGCACCCTTTATATTTTTACACTATGGAATGGAATGGAATGGAATGCACCCATTCACAAGGCACAACCCATACTGGTTTCTGACCATAATGTGCTGGCCTGTTTTTTTTTTTTTTTTTACAGATGGGGGGGGGGGGGGGGGGGTAATTCCAGAAAGCAGGTTATGTGACATACCCGGGTAAATTTAAGAGCATGTTAGTGGATAATCTCAACTTTCGGTTCCAAAAACAGACAACTTTCTGGGTATGTATGTAACCATAGCAACTTACTTTCTGAAGATAGCCTGCTCAGTAGCAGTTCCAGGGTAAGTTTGTTTCAGAAGTGTATTGAGCATGGAGTGCCTTTTTGATGATGCTCCTGTGGATGTGGAGGCACAAATTATACAAGTTTTTTTTTTGCCGGGACAGAGGTATAAGACTGCGTATTGATGTCTTTTTATTTCCTAACAATTATTTAAAAGAGTATCATTAGTTTTCAAGAGAATTGTTAATATACTTAACACATCTCTTGAAACCACATATTGCTAATGTCACAAACCTCAGGTCTGCGCTTAGCACAGAAAACATTCTGTACATAGCACTTTGTTTTTTTTGCGTCAGGGCATTTTTTGTACAATGTGGGTAATGCAGAGCATGTGAGAAAGGCAACCGTGCGTAGAGCCATTCGCACAGTATGTCTGGCCCTTAAACACTTCTTACACACGTTTGTACAATACCCTGGTCATAAACCTCTGCATGCTATTAAAGAGGAATTCCAGAGTGGCAGGGTTGTCCTTTGTAGTAAAATCTATGACACATATTTAATATATACACATACTATTTATATCTATACATGCATTCATCCTGCACACACACGATACTTCCATATACGATTTTCTATTTCAGGATTTCCAAATGTAATTGGGTGCATTGATGGCACCCATATTCCTATTAAAGCACCTTCAATAAATGAGGGAGACTATGGTAATAGGAAATCGATTCATAGCATCAATGTATAGGTAACAACTTTATTTTGTGTCCTTAATTTTTTTTGCCTTGTTTAAATCATTAAACTCATTAATTTTTCCCCCCACTAACTCTAGGTAATATGTGAGGTGACCCACATCATTACTAATGTTGAGTCATCAAAATTGCCAGGATCTATGCATGATGCCAGAATGTTCATGAGCCATCATTATGCCAGACATTTCCGCAGGGTTTTGCTTTATACAAATTCTAAAGTTTTTTTTTTTTTAACTATATTTTTACTGTACACTTGAGCCATTGGACAGTACACTCGTTACTTGCAGGGGAACAGGGGATACCTTTGTCTGCCCTATATGATGACGCCCTACTCTGAACCTGGACCACAGACGTGCTTTATCCTGGCTCACAACCGAACACGGGATAAGGTGGAGATGACCATAGGAATTCTCAAGTCTAGGTTTCAGTGTCTGCATGGGCTCCGGGTCCAGAGAGGGTGTGCAACATCATAGTGGCTTGTGTTGTGCTTCACAACATTGCCACTAAAAGAGGAGAGAGCCACCCTCCTTGTATTGAGGAAGATGGCCCAGAGGAACCCATACAGATTTTGGCACACAGAGATGGAGGACTTTTGAGAGACAGGATTTGTGAAAAGTTGCTTTATTAAAAATTGTTTGCACTGCTGTGCGGTTCACTTCTTTATTTCCTGAGAAACAATGAAAAAATGAAATTTTTTTTTTTTTTACATTTATATACACAACACTTAACATGCAACACATTAATATTCACACAAGTTCTCACCTTAAGGTGATGCTCTAGTAATTAAATTTCTAGGTTTTTTTTTTTTTTTTTTAATGAATAGCCTTTTTTCTTCCATTTGAAGCTGTACAAGGTCCATCTCTATTTCACGTTGTCTTATTTGTTTTTGAAGATGGACCTTATACAGCTCCTTTGCTGGCAACTAGGAAGGCAAAAATAATTAAATAAATGAGATTCTGTCAGACGATAAAATTTAAATATATGGACAACTGCACACAAGTTCTTACAGTGCTTATATTACGCATTGAAGTTGAATGACCTTCATCTGTGGGCAAATCCCCTGGTATGTCCTGGTAAGGACAATGAGTTTGTTACTCTAATGTAAAAAGGGGGCATGCGTTATAATGCTATACATCATACCTCAGTGGATCTACCAGCGTTGTCCAATTCTGTCACAGCAGATGTGGTCTCTTCTTCTTTCTGTGGAAATATGAAAGTATACATTATCTGGCAAAGAGAAATGGCAAAATGAACATCTAAAAGCAACAAAAGGTACCAGACAACAAAACACTTACAACTGTGACAGACTGTTTTCTTTCTGTAGGGTCCAATAATACAATCTCCCCATCAGTATCTATAAGAAAATAGAACCTGTAAAATTCTCAATATCAAAGAAAAAACAATGCAGGAAAAAAACATGTCCAAGTAATACAACTAGCCTATCCATCTTATGCAGTTAAATAAAGTAAGCCTGCATAAAAACTTTAAGCATATTCAAAAAGTGCCAGAGATAGTAATTTATTAAGTAGGTCATATAATGAAAACAAACCATAGTGATAAACTTGCATTTCTCCATGTTACATGTGGTGCATGGTGTGCGTGATGGAGTGCCCCCTGGAATGCCCTTCACCACTGCTCGCTCTTTATTAAGGGTGGGCCCCGCCAGTTAGACAGGCTTCAGCCTTCTTTCTATTAGCTACATGACAGAATCTACCAAATCGTGTTTAATAAATAGTTCAGTGATCGTGTAATCAAATATTACCCTTTTGCAGAAATGTTTTTGTGCATCATTTTGACTTGGCTCAAAGTTCCTCTGGCTCCAGATGGATTACACCTTATTAAATAAGAAACCTTACTGTATATTCCTAGTCAATATACATTGGTGTTTTATCCTAAAGAAATGAATGGCAGGAAAAATAACTGCTTTCATAGTGATTTAACAGTCAAAAGATGCGAAAAGGCTGTTTGTTTTGCATCAAAAGGGGAAGCGATGTCAAAGTTGCAATTTAATATACTCACGCATTTACTCTGTCGGTTATTTTTTGCCAAGCCAACTGTCTATCTTTAGCCGATGCCGCCGTATTGCTTTTCTTCATGATTATTGCCTTGAATTGCTCGTACGCGTGCATCAGAACCTCCAACTCTGCCTCAGTGTAATATGCCGCTCTCTTTTATTCACTTTGATTTTCCATTTTGAAAAACGACGAAAACGCCATTGAAAACGTCCTTATGTATGCTCCGTGCACGCGCATCATCTCTGGGTCACCAATAGGAGGTTGATTATTTACTCTTCTCAGGTGAAGTTGGTTTTATATTGGACATTCGCCACACATTCAAGATTATCCCTTCAATATCTTGAGAAATAAACACCCAAAAATGACAAATCGCATATTTTCTTAATCTGGAGTGGACAGAGAAGCTACTACAAATAAATATATTTTTAGATCTTCTCCTGTTACAGCCTGCTGGAGCTAAATCTTTCAGAAACTCTGCTTACCGGCGCTTTATAGAGAGGGAGTCACTAAGGGACCGTCTAAAAAGTGCATGACCAAGACCCAACCGTTTGTTTACAGAAGAATAGACAAGATCACAGAGAAAGACCTCACATGACATCAAACATATTACACTGTTGTGCATTTAAAAATAAATGATGACAAACAATTCTTGTGCTAATAAAATAGATAATTTGTTAAATGAGACTCAGGATCTTTTTTAATTATTAAAAAATATATAATAATAATTGTAAAGGTATGTATGAAAATGAATGCACTTTGGTACAGACTGAGTTGCAAAAAATGACAAATCAACAAAATTCAATAACTTTTTTGCTACTGAAATTTCACATGTAAAACCAACTGGACTATAATCCATGCTATGGTTGCTAATAAATACAACAATTCTCCCCCCCCCCCCCAATACTCAGTTTAATATTTTTTTATTAATTTTTTTTATGAATTTTCAATAGCTTTTTTGTTATGTGGATTACACATTTAAAATCAACTGGGCTATAATCCACTCTATCATTGCTAATAACTACAACCATTTGTTTTTCAATATTCAGTTTAATAGTTTTTTAAATATTTTTTTTTTATTTAAAACATGTGAATTTTCAATAGCTTTTTTCGTTTTTTCGTTATATAAAAATGTATTTAAAAAAACTATTAAACTAAATATTGAAATAAATGGTTGTAGTTATTAGCAACAATAGAGTGGATTATAGTACAGTTGGTTTTAAATGTGTAATCCACATAACAAAAAGCTATTGAAAATTCATAATTTATTTTGTAATAAATTAATAAAAAATATTAAACTGAATATTGAAAAAAGAATGGTTGTAGTTACTAACAACGATAGAGTGGATTATAGTACACTAGGTTTTAAATGTGTAATTCACATAACAAAAAAGCTATTGAACATTCATAATTTAAAAAAATATAAAAAAAATTAAACTGAATATTGAAAAAAGAATGGTTGTAGTTATTAGCAATGATAGAGTGGCTTATATAACAGTTGGTTTTAAATGGGTAATCCACATAACAACAAAGCTATTGAAAATTCATAATTTATTTTGTAAAAAAAATATATATATATATTTTTAAAAACTGAATATTGAAAAAAGAATGGTTGTAGTTATTAGCAACAATAGAGTGGATTATAGTACAAGTGGTTTTACATGTGTAATCCACATAAAGAAAAACCTATTGAACATTAATATTTTTTTAAATAGAAAATTGATTAAAAAATATTAAACTGAATATTGCAAAGAGAATGGTTGTAATTATTAGCAATGATGGAGTGGGTGATAGTCCAGTTGGTTTTACATGTGAAATTTCAATAGCAAAAAAGTTGTTGAATTTTGTTGATTTGTCATTTTTTGCAACTCAGTCTGTACCAAAGTGCATTCATTTTCATACATACCTTTACAATTATTATAATATATTTTTTAAATAATTAAAAAAGACCCTGACTCTAATTTAACAAATTATCTGTTTTATTAGCACAAGAATCGTCTGTCATCATTTATTTTTAAATGTACATTAAAATAATTATTAATCAATTAAACAAACAAATAAATAAACAAATAATCCATACTGTAGCCTAACAGTGTAATATGTTTGATATCATGTGAGGTCTTTCTCTGTAATCTTGCCTATTCTTCTGTAAACAAACGGTTGGGTCTTGGTCATGCACTTTTTAGACGGTCCCTTAGTGACTCCCTCTCTATAAAGCGCCGGTAAGCAGAGTTTCTGAAAGATTTAGCTCCAGCAGGCTGTAACAGGAGAAGATCTAAAAATATATTTATTTGTAGTAGCTTCTCTGTCCACTCCAGTGGAATTGAATGCATCTCACAGCTTGATAAACAGGTGTTTTATCAGTTTTTCCTACTTGACAGAATTCTAGAACACCGGCACAAGAGAGAAGAAATACAGACGGCATGAAAAACAAGCACAAAGGAAAATAACGGCTCATTTTAAGGGTGTACAGTACAGTATTGTGTGAGACGCTTGTGTTGGTTGTGTTTAAATAATATTTCAGAATCACATTCGGAGGGTATTTTCTATAAGTAAGCTGTTTTTCCCTTTTTCCCCTAGGTTTTATCTTGCCTGATTAGTTTAAATTAGTGACTGCAGGCTGACAACCAGAGCACGCGGATCTGAAACCACTTCCCACACACACACACACACACACACAGTGTAACTTATACCGCGCTATACCTGCAAGAGCCGTGTGCATGAGAAGGGGGCGGGGCTTACTAATGCACCTGGACTGGAAGACAATTCGGTCCATGAAAGATTCATGCAGGATACGTCCCGTGAGTAGATCTTGTCTGAGTGTGTACTGACACATGTCTCCTGCCTTCACAGACTCCATGCTCTCTGGGCCGAATTTGCTTAGAAGGAAGCTGCCTGTCTCGTGCCACTTGCCCTGTCCTGCTTGTCTGCACCAGCCGCATTACTGTGACACAAAGGAATCTGCACCTTCTGTTCACTGAATTGTGGACACGCGCCATTTACCCGGGTGCCACCAGAACCACTCTGCTTTTAGAGAACGTTAGAGATACCTTCAGGGGTGGATCTACCGGGCTGGCACGGGGTGGCAATTGCCACCCTAAGAAAAAGCCTTGCCACCCCATTTGCCACCCCAGCACTAGTGTCCTAGTGTTCTAAAAATAAAAGAGTTTTTTTTATTTATCTGACGTTCCAGTCCAGATATCAGGTTCAAGTCAATCACACATCTGCCTTTATTTCATTTTTGTAGGCCAATGTTAAAATGTGCTCCCTAGTGTATACACCGAATAAGAATAGCGTTCCTTGAATCCACAAAAACCATGCAAGGATGCTTGCTTCAGTGTTGCCACCACTCATAATTGTAATGCCACCCCATGAATAGTTTTCTAGACCCGCCCCTGGATACCTTTGAGCCTAACTCCACTGTGCTTAATAAAGACTGGGAATGTGACATCTGGCTCTTGTGTGTTCCTTCCATGTAGCAGACACATTACAAGTTGTATTTGCGGTGTACTATAGTCACAGTTATATAATCCTGTGAGGACCTATAACAGGGAACTCTGGTTACACCCTGCAACGGGGTCATCGCTTTAGGAGGCACAAACACACATACAATCACACACTATTTACACAATTTGGAAATGCCAATCAGCCTACAACTACAATACATGGAAAAACATGCAATGAATTAAGCTTATGATGAACAACAAGCCCTTTTCAAAAAGCATCCAATCTCTAGTATACCTGACTGCAGCCTGAACTATCAGATCAAGCATAATCGTGCAGGGATGTTGTTCCGCCTCAATTGTGATTCTAGCTGGAACCATGTGGTCCAATCGAGTAATTATTTAAATAATTTGCTGGTTTTCGTAGAGAAAAAGGTGAATATAGAGTTTATTTTGCATTATAAGTACACAGAAAACTAATAAATGGTAAAGTGTGCCGCATATTAAATAATATTAACAGATAAAACACCAGATGTAATTTCTTTCTTTTGCACAGCTTTACCTTTACTCCTTTTTTTTTTT
The DNA here is from genome assembly GCA_013621035.1 of Clarias magur. Taxonomy (NCBI): domain Eukaryota; kingdom Metazoa; phylum Chordata; class Actinopteri; order Siluriformes; family Clariidae; genus Clarias; species Clarias magur. The sequence goes on along the minus strand of QNUK01000023.1, from coordinate 688,442 downwards.
GGATGATGTGTCTTATATAGTATTGATATTATTAATATGTTGAATATTTACAATGAACTATTTTGCTGCATAGTCATAATTAAAAAAAACTTAAAAAAAAAATGAAAAAAAGCATAATTTGAAAATAATTACTCTATTGTACAATATGGTGGCAGCAAAAATCACAGTTGTGGTGGAGCTACACTTTACACATGTAGCTCCATCCTGACATGCTCGAACATGTTCAATGTGTGGCCCCGCCCTGATACTGCTGCAGGCAGGGGCATCTCCCAGTAAGGGCTAGGGCCCATCAGAAAGCAGCAGACACATGAGGTGCGTTCCGATTGGCTTGAAGTTCCCTGTGAAGTGTACTGCACAGGGTGTTCAGCCATGTGATTCCCAATTGCAGGAAGCTGGAAACTGTGAACGATGTAGGGAACAAGTAAACAGTGGGTCTTTGCTTCACCGGAAGTAGACATGAACTTTTTCCCATCAGTTATTGTGCCGCTTTTTTTCTGCATACAGGTCATGTGGAGGCTGAAGCTCATCCCAGGTGATTTAGAGCACAAGGCCCGGTACACCCTGGATGGTCTGCCAATCAAATGCAGGTCACACACACACACAAACACACCCACACTCAATTAACTTACCAAACAAGGGGGGAACATGCAAACTGCACATAGAGGCAGGAATCAAATCAGGACCCTGGCAGTGCAAGGCCGCAGTGCTAACCACTAAGCCACCATGCTGCTGCATTTATATACCTACTAGCTGAAATACCCAGCGTTGCCCGGGCTTTTCACAGTTGAAACCTTGTGGTGGTACTTTATGTGGTGGTACTTTAGGTAAAGTATTTCCTTGTGTTTTTTTTATACTTCTATTACTAATTTACCATTTTAATTTTAGAAAAGGGCTTCAAGGGCTGTAAGGACAATATACAATATTCGTAGTTTGGCCAACTGTTGCAAAAATTAACAAATTCCTTGGGGAACCCACCCTTTTTTTTTTTTGGATTTTTCCCCGATTTTCTCCCTAATTTAGTCGTGTCCAATTCCTCCCCGTCACTAGGGGGCTCCCACATTAAGGCTACTACTACCATTCAGCCGGGAGGGTCAAAGACTATCACGTGTTTCCTCCGAACCACGTGACGCCAGCCGACCGCATCTTTTCGAACTGCTCGCTCGCACACTGTTGGGGACGGCGTAACACATTCGGAGGACAGCGCTATCCGCTCCCTCCGCTGCGCGAGCTCACAGATGCCCCTGACTGGCTGTAGAGCCATGATTAATGTCGGAGCACTATCTACCTCTCATCCCTCCCCTCTGAGAGAGCTCGGCCAATCAGCTCTCTCTAGACCTCCCGGGATTCGAACTAGCGATCTCCGGATGATAGGGCGAGCTTTAACCACTGCGCCACTCGGAGGCTGGGAACCCACCCTTGAGCATGCAACATAAAATTGCCTGTGAGAAAAACAAAAGTCCAATCTGTCCATTTGAAAAAATAGCACTTGGATCTTACAACCAGAATGCGCAGTTCAACACTCACTGAAAAACTGATTATGTCTCCACTGTAGCACTGAGAGGTGTTTTTATTTTGCGCCTACCTCCTCAGCTTCTCCCAGAATATTCGCAAAGTAGTATCAAGTTTTCTTGTCCACCATCTTGAAAATGAGCGGTGATGTGTTGTGGTAAAGTCTGCCATTTTGTGGTCTGCTTTAGAAATGCAATCTATTATGCAGTGAAAGATTCCTCGTCTGCCATCTTGAAAATGAGTGTGTATTAAGGAAGAAACTACAGCAGTATTTTGACCAGTGGAATGATAAATATATGTGCCATGTTTGGCTCAGATCCTTCGAAGTATGGAGGAGTCTATAAGGAACATACATACATTTATATATAGCCACGTTGACTTTTATACTGTATATGGATTATGGTTATTATTGAGGATGGCATCAAGAATGAATGAGTACTTTATTATGATTCAAAAACATACAATGATATTGCACAATTAGAACAAAATTATGTTGACACAAGAAAGAAAATAAAAACAATATACAGCACGACTGATTAAACATATATTGCAGCATACAATATTTCTGAATTGATTGATTAATGAATTGCAGAGCTAATAGAAATACATTGCACATTAAATAACTTACGGAATGATTATATTACACAACAGAAAAAAAATTATATAGCACAGTAAATACATAAATTACAGGCTGATTAATAAATATTGTACAGCCGATACGTATATGTTTCGAAATGAATAGTTAGTAAAATATATTGCACAGTAAGTATTACTATTAATATGACACAATACAACACAATAATTAAATCTATACTATTAATCTGTGAAAAAAACTGCTCAATAATAAGTTCTCCTTACATCTTGTAAATGAATCAAATAATTAATGAATGAGTTGTACACATTTCAATAGTATACAGTTTATAACGGTATCAGTTTTTGTTTCAATTAATATTCAATATTTAATTTCTGCAGTGTGAACTTTGGTGTTAGTTTGAAAGTTACAGCTTCGTAAGCTTATTTTACTCCAACACAGAACCTCCTGATTCCCAGATTGGAACATTCATGTGAACACAACCATCTGAACTTCACATTAAAACAATTACATTAATACTACACTACAATAATACACATAAAACACATATAATGTTTAAAGTGGATGTGAGAATTGACTTTTGATCCTAGGGTCACTCCGTGGAAAGTTCGGCCGAAAAAAACAACAATATATAATTAATGAACTCCTTCATTTTCTGTATCATTTATCCTGTACAGGGTCACAGGAACCCTGGAGCCTATTTCAGGAGACTTTTGGCAGAGGACAGCCTGGGCAGGGTACCAATCCATCGCAGGGCACACACACATTTGAATCAGTGCTCAGCTGGCATGTAGGCAAACAGCTTGTGAGAGTGGCTAAGTGAACTCACAGCTCTTGCAGGCTCCTGAATGGCACTATTGCAGTCGAGGCCAGCCGGCCCTATACAGTCCTCTTTTGGTGCAGCTGCAATCGGGAGTCAAATGCGATGAAAGCCAATGTAACTGTTGCTCTCCAGCGGCAGTTGCGGTGATCCTGACTGGGGAAGAGAGCCTTAACATTGAAGCAGAGGCCTTTTTCTTTTGGCGGCTTGGTCGTAATGGTTGATGAGGAAACTGAAAGTGCCGCACAGCTTGTGCAGTCTTTCAGCGGCTGGTGATCAAACTGAAGTGTACAGATGGCATGCCTTTAAAGTCCATATCGGTGCACCATATTGCCCTCTTTATAATTCTTTTTCTGGTAATGTTAATTTTATGTCATTGTTATGTGTCCAACGTGTGATGTCTTCTGATTTGTATTTGAGTGGAGATGTTATCATTTGACTCTTATGTTGTTATGTCTAATTAATTAGACATAACAACATATTAATTTTAGCATAAAATTGTTAATCAAAATTCCTTTTCTTTTCCTTTTTACTTTCATGGAGTAACCCATCAAAACTGAAATGAAGGAGCAGTTTGATCAAAGAAATCTTGCTGAAAGCGAATTAACATTCAAAAAGCAAAACATCACTCAATATTTAGCTATTTTATACATAAACAGAAACATAAGCTCAACCACTGCTCAAACACTTATTTCTTCTCTTGTCTTCTTGGTCAACACCAGCTTCTGGTCTTGATCTCCTTCATCTTCCTTCCAGTGACAATCTGTCTGTATTTAGGCCTCTCCACCAGCCAGGGATCAAACAAGAGACGAGAGAAGAGAAGAAAAGAGAGACTCAGTAATAAATGGCCAGTTGTCGAGGATAAGCTCGGTCAGACTTGAACAGCAGAATGGCCACTTGTCCCAGGTAGAAATAGATGAAGTGGTTGATCTCATGGCTCACGTAGCTGCCGAAGTTTCTTCCCACAATGCAGTGCCAGGTGGGGCTGTATCTTTTGTCAAACTCCATTTTGATGTAGGCAGCAATGTCCTTTTCGATGTTGTATATCTTCAGAGCCTGTTTAGCACACTAGACAGCATCCTGTTGCATCTTTTCGGGCATGTCAGCATCTTTTATTACCATCTTCCTGCCGAATATGAAGAAAGGATTGAAGAGGTTGCGCCATTGCAACTTACTGGATGCCAACCGCTGTAAAGCAAGAAAAAGACGGTCAAACATGACTGCTCTGATATTGCTGAGTGTGCTTGACAAGAATAGAAAATTTTTACAGCATCAGCAACAGGTATCCAATGTGCTTATGTTACCATGGTAACGCACGAAGGAATTGACGTCTCTCCTGGTGACGTTGCAGGGTGTTTCAAATGGTGAAGTTTTGTCTAGAGAAGTTCCCTTAACTGACATTACCTGCACAGGGAGCAGGGAATAGGGAACACCTTTTAAGGTACACTGTGGAATGGAATGCACCCATGCACAAGGCACAGCAGATATGGGTTTCTGACTAATACATGCTGGCCTGTTTTTTTTACAGATCAGTAATCCCTGTTATTTTTCTGAAGCATAATCTGCCTTTTTTGCTGGTTACCATCAAATGCTAGTTATACAGAAGGCTATTTGGATACAAGTTGAAGCACAGTTAACTGTAAGAAAAATAGTTCATAAGCTAATAATTGCAGCAATTAGATGTAGCTAAAATGTTATACAATGTCTGATGTGCAAGTATATAATATGTGCATTTGAAGATTAAATCACTTACTGATCTCAAGGTCATAAAAAACTATCACCACAGCAGGTTAGATTAATTTTATGCTTAACAATTGTGAAGTGTGGAATTTAATGCATCTCACAGCTTGACATGCCGACGCACGAGAGAAGAAATACAGGCTGCATGTAAAACAAGCACAAACAGGAAATAACGGCTCATCGAACGGCTCATTCTAAGGGTGTACAGTATTGGGTGAGATGCTTGTCTTAGGTGTGACTAAAAAGTATTTCAGAATCACATTCACATAAGTAAGCTGTATTTTCTATATCCCAGTATATAGTGTATCAGTATCTGCTGTGTAATATACTCACAACTTTGCAGTCCTGTCCTGGAGGTAGAGCCTCAAATATTTGTCTACACAGGGCCATGCATTAGTTTAATGTGACCCTGGTCATACGTTTGACTTTTACTGGAAATTCTAATACTTTAGAATTGTTTTCCACAGCAAATTGACAAGTTCCCTAGTGTGACATGTGTGTCTCCACTAACTGCTACAAAAATTCTAAAATCGCTTTAAAAACATGGTGCTGTGTTCTATAATTAATTAATTGAATGAAATTATTATTTTTTTCTTCTATATACAGTATATATGCTTTCATTTTTTTTTTTTTTTTTTGGATTTTCCCCCGATTTTCTCCCCTAATTTAGTCGTGTCCAATTCCTCCCCGTCACTAGGGGGCTCCCACATTAAGGCTACTACTACCACTCAGCCGGGAGGGCCGAAGACTATCACGTGTTTCCTCCGAACCACGTGACGCCAGCCGACCGCATCTTTTCGAACTGCTCGCTCGCGCACCGTTGGGGGCGGCGTAACACACTCGGAGGACAGCGCTATCCGCTCCCTCCGCTGCGCGAGCTCACAGACGCCCCTGACTGGCTGTAGAGCCGTGATTAATGTCGGAGCACTAAGTACCTCTCATCCCTCCCCTCTGAGAGAGCTCGGCCAATCAGCTCTCTCTAGACCTCCGGCTGCGAGAGGTTACAGCACCACCCGGGATTCGAACTAGCGATCTCCGAGTATATATGCTTTCATTTCAAAATGTGGACACTGAGCAAAATTGCAGAGTTCAAAAATGTGAAACTTGTGATTTGTTGTTAGATATGCAATCAAGAAATGTTTTATTTAATCAATTACTTCCCACGCCACTTATTCTGTGTAGGGTCATGTTAGACCTGGAACCTACTTGTATAACAGGGAAGTCAGGATACACCCTGGAAGAGTGCCACTGCATTGTAGGGCAAAGACACACACCCAATCATACGCTATTTACAAAACTCATTAAAAAAAAATCAGAAAACCCAGAGGAAACTCACATAGACTGAAGGCAGCCCCCACACAACAGTGCTAACCACTGAGCCCCTTGTGTCCCTCATTAAATAATATAAAACTAAAGAAGTTTTGGGTAACTTAAAATGGATATAAATATTAACTTTGTGTATTTTATCATTTCGTTTAAATGACATACAAGTCATGTAATTATTGTAAATTACAGCTCAGTGCAATTTAAAATGAATGTAACAGATATCCTCCTAATCACTTACAATTTGTTCTTTTTATAAATATATATAATTATCATTCCTTATGTACCTTACTATTTATTGTCATTTTAACGGTCACTTTTGCAAACATATTACGTTTACCTAATACACTAATGCATGCAGGGGCCAGAAAGTCTTTATTACTTACATGCACAGCATTTCCAATAACAGGTTCTTCCTGTCAGACTGGAATAATGTGATTGTAATAAAGACAGATAAGATACCTGAGTACTGCACCACCCAGCAACATCCTGCATCTAATACAATTTGCTTGGTAGTATACGGTAGTATAGAACAGTATAAAACACTGAGAGTTTTCGAATTGTTTTTACTTTTAAACTTGTAAATAAGTGCAAACACAGCTGATGGGAGGGATGTGTCCTGAGAAACTTATTGCCTTCTAAAGTCTAATATTGCCTCATGGACAGCTGAACTGAATTGATTAATTCAGTTCCCAACCTTATAAGGACAGAAATATTTGGCCAAACTTTTTAATTATTGAATTCAGGCGTTTATATTGCTGTTATAAGGCAAAATGTCAAGTTATGCTTGAAACAGAAAAGAAAAGTATGTTTTTTTTATTTTTTATTTTTTACCAGTTAGGCATTTGAATAAAGCACACGTATAATCAAACACAAATTGTTTTAGTTGCTTAAAAACGTTCTCGGCTGCAAGCACGCAATCAATACGATACGAAGGTGTGAATAAAAATACCGGTCCGAGGTCAGATTACACGAATACCGTGCACGTAAAGTAAAAGAGCGTGAGTCAGACATTTCTGGTCTGAGATCAGCTACTGTAAACGTTCTGTGACATCGACTAGCGCTTTGAAGCGCGACACTTCCGGTTATGAGTCAGCCTGCTTTACGGCAGTTTCAACAAACCGAAATGTCAAGTTTGGTGGGTTGATCTATCAGCTAGCTGTCATGGTGCTTTATACGGAGTTTCCGTGGATTTACGTGAGGAAGAAAACTGGATAAAGCCAAAGACTCGTCAGATAAACAGCGGTTGTTGGAACCACGCGAGTTTTTTTTTTAAAAAGGCTATCCCAAATAAACAACGTTAGCTCTTATGCTAGCTGCACAAGTAATTCCCAAGTCGGTCAGCTGACGCATAAGCCAGATAGGAAAGTTTGAAGTGTTTCAGTGATAAATATTGCAGCAGTGAAGTGAAGTGTTGTAGGTTGTACAACGTTCAGCAGTTTAGGACTTAACTTACTCTATAAAGCACGCTGTCGAGACGGTATATAGCTTCCTAGCTGTGAAATATGGATTGTTTACTTGTTTGCATAACTCGCGAGGACTAGACTTATCTGTAAGTAATAACTGAAAATAATCTGCTAAACGCCTTGTCATAGTTCAGACTCTGTTGTTTAATTAAATAGTGTTACTTAATATACTACTACTAATAATAATCATAATATACTAATAATATATATAGCAGTAAGTAAGTAAGCAGATCAGTAATTACAGAGGCATTTAGGCGTTGTGCCTCTCCCACTTATTTTCCTCAGGAAGTCATTTTATGACCTGGTTATATTGTTTTATATCTCACCAGTTGCTCTATACGTAGAGTAAACAATAACCACCGATGTGTGATTATTCAAAGGATATCCGATCTAAATCAGAAACTATGTGGCTTCAGCAGAGACTAAAAGGGCTCCCTGGTTTGCTCTCAAGTAGCTGGGCCAGGCGAGTCTTGGTTGTTCTGCTCATTTTCCTTATATTTTACTGGTACCTGAGCGCAGACACCATTTTCAAGCTACCCAAGTTGTTCGGGGAGGCTGGAGGAGTCGCTGGAGTCTGCTTACAGACTGATATCAACAGATGGACGGCACAGGTCGAGCGAGGCGAGGGAGTCATGAGCACGCCGCAGATGAAAGTGTCGGTACCGTTTGTAACAGGAAACGGACACCTACTGGTGGATGTGGATTCTAACAAACTCTGGGTGACGTCGTCGTCTCAGCCGGGTTTTGCCCCAGTCCACCTGACTGAATATTCTCCCATTGTGCGATGGAAGGTTTCTGGAAAGCAGTCTGAGGCACAGGCTAAGATGCTTTGGTACAGGAAAGGCTCCATACTCTCTTCCCGGTGCGTCCTGCTTGATACTTCCCAGTCCCCTCGTGATTGCGTGATCATTCGAGAGGAACACATCGCACACCGGAGCCGACCCAACGTCTATATTCAGCGTGTTCATATAAACAACCCGACGGATAAAGTGATATCAGTCGAGGCGTCTGTGGAATCGCCGTCATTTAGGGGTGTCACTGAGAAGGTGGAGGATAAAGAGTTCATGTTGTCTATTGGAAAAGTTCTAACAGAAAAGAAGGAAACGGTGTTGATGGCTGTGGGGACGAAACGACTAAATGTACACTTTCAGGTCCCTGCGAAATCCGAACATACTGAAAACATAGTGAATGTGATTCACACATCGGAGCCTGTCGAGCCCTCTAAGACGGACGAGACCTTCAGCAGTCTTCGAGAGGATGTCAAAAGAGAGATGGTGGAGTTGCTACGAGCCAAACTGGAAGATTTGGTCCAGGAGCACCAGCAGACATGGGCAGACCTTTTCCTATCTGGTAAGTCAATCAAAATATCTAAATATTCATCTTTCTATTGTATTTTTTTTTTTTTTTTTACTGAAAAGGTAAAGAATAAGGATACATATACATGTTGGTAATTTTGTTACACAGAGTAGTTTGCCTGAAATATGTACATTCCATCAGGCTTTTGTTGTAGGTTGGACCATTCTAGCACAAGACGAGATATCACTGTCCTATAACGGTTATATGGCGCGTTTTTGTTGCACCACAGAAAAGCAGTTAAAATAATATGCCGATCCACACTGCTGCACTAATACAAAAATACCTGTTCTGTTTTCTGTTCATAGGTATAGAGATTAGGAAAATCACAGACACTCACACACCTTCGAGCCAGACAGTGAACACGACGCTGTACTACATCCTGTCCTCCTCCACAGCACCTTTGCTGGAGAGTACTCTCAGCGTAGAGGAACGTGATAAGCTTGAGTCAAGCCTGAACTACGCTGATCACTGCTTCAGCGGCCATGCCACCATGCATGCCGAAAACCTGTGGCCCGAGCGCCTGAGAACCACCACTTCACTCTTGCAACTAGTTAATCTCTGGACATTAACCCTCCAAAAACGTGCCTGCAAGGCTCTGGTTTCAGCGGGTGCTCATGGCATGATGCAAGCCATGACGCTCAGTTTTGGTGGCCTGCAATTCACAGAGAACCACCTGCAGTTCCAGGCCGAGCCGAGCGTCCTGCATAATAGCTACTCGCTGCGTGGCTTGCGCTATCACCGTGACCGAATCAGCCTCTCTGTGGTGGCCGACTCGGAGGGCCGGCCCTCGCTGCACGTCTCGGTAAAACCGCAAGACGAAGAGAAGCCTGTGAAGCTGTATGCCTGTGAGGCGGGGTGCAGTAACGAACCCGTCGAGCTCACATCTGAGCCTAGAGGTCACGTTTTCCCCGTTTTAGTGACGCAGCCCTTGACGCCGCTGCTCTACATCTCGACAGATCTGAAGCACCTGCAGGACCTGCGGCACACCCTGCATGTCAAGGCCATCCTAGCGCACGATGAGCACATGGCCAAGCAGGACCCAGGTCTCCCCTTCCTCTTCTGGTTCAGTGTAGCATCCCTGGTCGCCCTCTTCCACCTCTTCCTCTTCAAGCTCATTTACAACGAGTACTGCGGCCCCGGCGCCAAGCCGCTCTTCAGGAGCAAGGTATAAATCCATGAAGGATTGCTGATCAACTCTGGGCTTGTGTAGGCGCTTCTTTTTCCCGCCTTCTTCATCTTCTTTCTCCTTCAAAAATTACTTTATTCCTTTTAATCAGAATGATCGGTGTTGGTACCCTGTCACAAATCTTGTTGAGGAGTCAGGCGCCGGGGAAGAATCTCTCTCTCTCTCTGATAATTTGCCTGGGTGTGTTCCCAAGCTAAACTTCTTGCTAACTGAAAGCACCAGTTTAATTGTAGCTGGCACTGCTGTATGAAGTTCTTCAGGCTCTTGCTGAAAGTTTTTTTTTTTAATTGTTTGATTATTGTTAATGCTATTAATAATTATTTGTGAGTCATAAAGTAACAAATATTTATTTTTTATACAAATGCATCTTAGTTGGTGACATTGATTTTTGTCACCAAAATTTTTCATTAATGTGATTTTCATTTTCAGGCTACTCCTTCCTTTTCATTTAATCCAATCAAATAGTGTGTGGATTTGTTAAGAAATTTCTGCTTAAATTCTTCACTGGTGCCTTCAAGTTTTTCTTCTTCCAAGCTGGTGGACTGGGTGGGTGCTCTGTCTGTGTGTCCCTCCCTTTCCCCTTTGGCTTAGGTGTTACTGTCTTTTTTTGTTTAGGCGATTGTTTTTACCACTAAGCGTAAGAGCTCAAGCTGAACCAAACCCCTAGCACTGCCTTGGGTTATATTACTAATCCAATAGGCAGAACAGCAAACATGCTTTAGTGGTTGTCGGTTAGAGTCAGTTTTCTTATCCGTCTAAAACGTTGATGCAAATAAACCGTGTGTGGGTTAATAGACAAACCTTGTATTTTCATCACTCTAATTTCATCATCAGAATGTAAATATGTTAAACGTAAACCTTACCATACATCTTGAAATCCGTTTCAGTTGAAGAAAATACGGATTCCATTAAAACCAAGCCAAGAATTATGTGGTTTTACCAATCGAAAATGAAAAATAGCTTTCACTTTGTTGTCTCTGTTCCAGGTTGTAAATGTGAAACTGCATCGTTGAAAACTTTTGGTGAAATTTCAGGGTGTAATTGCTTTTCTTTCTTTCTTTCTTTCTTTCTTTCTTTTTTTTTTGCTTTGTTCTTCTTCTATAAGTATCAGCTTGGAAATCTGTGGTGTTGCATTTGTTTGGGTCTTGTTTTCTGTTTTTATATTGACTCACTATGATTAAATTAATGAATCGGAGGTGATGGTCATCTTTCTTAATGCGTCTGCTGAGACTTACTTGCACTAACTTACACACAAACGTGATTATTATGACCTAGGGCTGGGCAATTGTTATACAGCTTGGTATTGTGATCAAAATCGAATGAAAAAAATGTTATTCTTAGACCATATTTTCATTCTTATATGTTTTTGAAGTCGTTGTTGTGTTACACATAGCACAGTGGTGTAGTGGTTAGCACTGTCACCTTGCATCTTCAGTTCCTGCCTTGGGGTCTGTGTGAGTAGAGTTTGTATGTTCTCCCTGTGCTGATTGGGTTTCCTCCGGGTACTCTGGTTTCTTCACACAGTTCAAACACATGTAGATTAGGCTAATTGGCATTCCCAAATTGAATGAGTGTGTGTGTGTGTGTGTGTGCCCTGCGATGGATTGGCACCCTGTCCAGGGTGTACCCGCGCCTTGTGTCCGAAGTCTCCTCAGATTGGCTTCAGGCTTTCTGCGACTCTGGTATAAACATAGAATACATGCTGTGTTATACAAATACAGATGATATTTAGGCCGATACCATACATGTATGATTTAGAGTGTCTTTATTGCCCAGCCCTAGTAACCACAGGTAGAATGTTCACAAATCAGTAGTGTCATTGCCAAATGCATTTCTCATGGGTTCTCTGGGTCCCTATAGGTTCTGGGTTCAAGCTTTCTAAACACAATCCACATGGAAGCTGTAGAAAATAAAAAAAAATCCTCAAGAGTGGCAGTTTTCCCCTATCAGAAACATCAGACTCTACTTTGAAAGATATACATACTTTATATACATACATTAATATACATACTTAGTTATGAAGATGAGTAATGTGAGTAAGATGTATAAAAATTGTTGAAAAACGGCGATGGTGAACATGACATTCAGATATACAGTATATTTCATTTCCTAATAGGAATTTGTAGCATAGTGGTACAGGTTCTGTTTTAGCATTAGACACATCATGCTCTACACTATATGGAATCATGATCTAATGCAAGCCTTTATTAATTACTAGAGGTAACTTGCTTCTCTGCCCATGGTGTACATCCACCTAATGATGATCTTATTAAAAAAAAAAGTCAAATGAAGTATTATTATTACCTCACAGTATGGCATAAAAGTTGATGACACTGCCTACTGTTATATTCATTGAGAAACGCCTGAGACACTCCTGTGCCACACACACAAAAACAATCAGCAGACCAAACAGAATTTCTGTTTCATATAGATAGATAGATAGATAGATAGATAGATGTGTATTTGTATTATGTGCATTATTAGATATAGCAGATACAGTTTAGAATCAAACATCAGTCATCAGTCAGTCATCAGTGATCTCAGTTATTTTCATGTGCTATGGCTGTTCATGCAAGATGGGATTTTCATGCACAACGATCTCTGAGAGCGGATACAAAATGGTGTGGAAAACGAATTCTTTTTCTTTTTCACACCACCTTGTGTAAACTTCACAGTCTCTTGTGTGATTCCAGGAGATTTACATATTCTTAGTCCATCTGGTACCAACAACCACGGCACATGCAAAGTCAAAGAGATCAGGCTGTATCTATTTTATCATATGTTTACCATTTCATCAAGCCCCTGACCTGTAGCTGCAGGATTTTATGCCTTGTGCTGCTGCCACCTGATGGTTAGTTTGGATAACTTCATGAATGAGTAGGTGTGCAGGTGTTCTTTCCAAAGCTATTATCCATAGTGCACTGACACAGTGAAAGCCACACAATATTTCTGATTTCTCCCTGTTGAATGTCTGTCTACAGTATGATGGTGAACTCTGACCCCCATCAGGTAAACTTTCGTCAGCGGACCTATAAGAAGAAACCTTTCCCGGAGTCCTGAGGACAGCGAGTCAAATTCTCATAATCGCTTCTTTCTACAACTCAGCAAATTTACAATGGAATGTCTTAATAAATAGTATTATTATTTACTTAATTTAATCATGGAAATCAATTTAGGTGCTGTGAAGCTGGCATTATTATATTTGGAATAAATAATTCAGTATGCATTAAAAGTGATTTAAAGAATGATCATACAACTAAAATGTTTGTTAAAAGTATATATTTCATAGAAGGGAACTGTGAATAGTGCTAGTTGTCTACTATAGTTTCGTGTCTGCAAATTCATACCATTCGTCATTAGATTTGTATATGAGTATGTAGTTGAAGACAGGGTTTGCTGTTCCACCTTTTTAAGAACAGCTTCATTTGTATGAAATCAAATGATGGCAAATCATACTTCCCTTTCCTTATTTGGGGTGATATGAATGTTCTTACACATATTTTGGGTTTAATATATATATTATTATTCAAAATGATTTATAAATGAAGCAGAAGATAAAGTTAAAAGAGCTTCCACAAAACTAATTATCTGACTAGAGACTACACTGTAAAAGAATGAACAGACAGGGCAGTAAGTACTGTACATGTTAAGAGATGTAGCAAGCAAGTATTAGGTTCTCGGGATTAAAATTCGCCAGTGAAATAGGATGTCCCATGAATAAAATATTAAATATCCTAAATCAAGATAGATTAAGTTAGATTCTGTAATCCAGAGTTAACTCATCGTGGCACTAATCGCTGATATGACACCATGTATTTCTCTGGGATTTGTACATTTTAAAGAAGTTTTTAAATCTAGGTTTAGTTTAAAGTAGGTGATATGTGCTGAGAATGTAAATTCATGCAAAAATGAAGGCTGACAAGATTCAGGTAAAGTAATGTGGATTTTTTTTTTTTTTTTTTTACATTTGTTCGTCTGTTATGTAGGCAAATAAGCTTAATAAATCAGCCTTATGGCTTGTGCACAATAAACTAATTCTTATGAAGCCAGGTGAAAGCTATTGTTAAGTTGTCGGTGGGGAGGGATTTGTTTATATGATTATTATTTTGTGCACTGAATTTAGTGGTTTTTAAGCTTATGGGCAACACTGGATGTTTTGTTGAAATTTTGTTTTGAAGCAATAAAGTTTTTTTTCTGAGACTCATGTGATTCTGTGCAGCATCCAACAACAAAAAATATTGTCCCTATATATCATTGTACATTAACATAGCAAGTTTTTTACACACACATAACAATTGCTATTGAGATGTGTCTGCTACTTATGCTCTGTAAATCCTTCATAAGAGCTCCAATCTGAGGTGCTGTTTGTTGATTAAAGATTTCTGAGGCTGGTAACTATAACTTCTCTGCAGCAGAGGCTAGTTTTGGTCTTGCTTTTCTGGGATGGTCTTCATTAGAGCCGGTTTCATCATGGTGCTCGATGGGTTTTGCAAACGCACTTGACAATACTGTTCTTGCAAGAACTATTCTAGAACAGCTGACCTTATATATATATTATATAAATTACATTTGACTGGGACTATCTATGTTGTTATTATTATCATTATCATTATTATTTCCAAAAATAATATATAGGTATAAACATTGATTTTTACAGCACTGTTATAGCCTGAGACCAGATCAGAAATGTGCAAAAATGGAAACAAATTCTGCCTTTGATTTATATATATACAGTACAGACCAAAAGTTTGGACACACCTTCTCATTCAAAGAGTTTTCTTTATTGCCCAAACAAGTGTCTTCTGCTTGTTGCCTGTCCTTAGCAGTGGTTTCCTAGCAGATATTCTAGCATGAAGGCCTGATTCACACAGTCTCCTCTTAACAGTTGTTCTAGAGATGTGTCTGCTGCTAGAACTCTGTCCTGCTCTCTGATCTGAGCTGCTGTTAACCTGCGATTTCTGAGGCTGGTGACTCGGATGAACTTATCCTCTGCAGCAGAGGTGCCTCTTGGTCTTCCTTTCCTGTGGCGGTCCGCATGTGAGCCAGTTTCTTTGTAGCGCTTGATGGTTTTTGTGACTGCACTTGGGGACACTTTCAAAGTTTTCCCAATTTTTCTTTTTAAATTAATGATGGCCACTCGTTCTTTTCTTCATTTAGCTGCTTTTTTTTGGCAACACAGCAATATTTTCTAACACACTATACAATGAGGAATTTGAATACTAAATACTAGCCATACCTCATTTTTACCGAATGTGCTCACCAACTAAGTATATTAATAACAGCAATAAATAGAAGTAAATTAAATGTATGTTTGTGTGTGGGTGTAACATATTAAATTGATTACTTAATATACAGGGTGAAATCCTCTTTGCATGGAACATTATTCATTATCCTTATACATTAAAAAATGTTCCGTGTTATTGAATTCATCGTATGCACTTAAGTGCCATTAAGTGTCAGAAGCTGGGCGTTTGCAGTAATGTTGGGTCACCCTGTATGTGTAACTATTTAATACCTCAAACCACTGAAATGCTCTGTGACCTTGAAAGGAAAAAACGTGTAGTATGTGTGTTCAAATTTAAAAATGCAAATATAAATATAATATAGTTTGTATACAATTATGGAAAGCTTTTTATGTCAAAAAAATGTCATTAAAATATAGTCAGATTGTTATTAGTAGCGCCGTTTGGAAAATACTTACTAGACCATTCAACCTGTAAAACAAACTAATGGAAAGTTTTAACATTATTGTGGCAAAAAAGCATAAAATATTCAAAATCCAAATAGTTATTCGAAATTAAAACGCGACTTAATGCAGTTTGAATTTAACGCAGAACTTGAAAACCGGTTTAAACCAGAGTCGCGGGATTAACCCGGAGCGCGTGAACCCTCCAATCACGATGCAGCGTCGTGCAATTATTAGATGACGTCACGCCCTGAGTACCGTTAATGTCCAGAAAACGAGAGGAAGACGCACGGATGGGTGTTATATTTATGAAAAAAACGGCACATTTCCAAAAATATTTGAAATACCCTCGAAGCCGCCTTTGAAAACTTTGAACATCCCAGTCAGTCGGTGTAACGCAGGAGAGGAGAGGCGTCTCATGTCATCACTGGAGTCCATGAAGAAGGACTGTTTGGCATCCAGCACCTTGTCATCCACCTCTTTAAAAGGCACTTTAACCAAAATTCACAGCAGGAAACACGAAGCCCGAGAGAAGCTCTTAGCACCCAGCTCAGAGGACACGGAGGAAGACTGTAATACTTGCAGGTAACATTTTAATACTCCATCAAAGTCATTTCAGGAAATGTACTCTGCTCAGACATTATTTGCAACTTATTTATGATCACTTGCTTATTTGTCCATTAAGGGCATTGAGAAACCTCATGCTATGCACACACTGTTAATTTCTAACAGTGCCCACTGGCCATGCTATAATGTAATATATCGCATTACGTTACATTATGTCACATTGCTCCACATTATCTCTCTCCCCAGGTGCAGTTGCATCAGTTGCAGTCGCACGGTCCGCAGGATCCTGGTTGCCTGCGTCATCTCGTTCCTGGCTTTGCTTTGCTCCGTGGCCATGGACTTCAGTTCCTCCATGGACCAGTGGCAGATCACTGAGATCTGCCTCACCGAACTGACCTCCTGCAGGATTCAAGCTACTCTCCGAATCATTAGTCAACTCCAAATGATGAGGAACTCATGCTCGTTGAGAGAGAACAAGCCGGCCGGCGTTCAAGAGATGTTCCCAATGCCTGAACTTCCTGAAGTGTCGACCATCAGCCAGACTTGTACAGGGGTAAAGATGGACGGTTTGGGGCAGCCTTGCGGTGCAGAGCTCACCGAGTTTTGTGAGAGAATTCAATCAGAGTTTTTTGAGTTTGTTAGCATGATGTGGGGAAATGATTCAACATGCAGCAACGGGTCCTGGATTTTCACTCCTGCAATTGAAAAGATATTAGACTTATCAGGTATAAGAAGTGTGAACATTGGTCTTCTGAAGCACAGTGCAGACTGGACAGAATTGATCATTCTGAGATATCTAATTATATTCCAAGAGCTGAATTATCAGTGGCTCTTCAATGAAGGAGGACACGACATTCAGTATAAATGGTTACAGACTTTAGACACGCTGATGGTTCTCCAAGCCATCTCTGAGAATTTCCAAAGCTGCTGGATGGAGAACGTTGACCAGGAGCTCAAGCTGAACAACGTTTACCTCTATAGTTCTGGTTCCTCTTTGGAAGGAGCCCAAATGTTCATTCTTGCCTTGGGGAGCATCCAGAACTGCTTTCTCACAAGGAGCACGTCAGCCTTAAAGCTGAAATCCAGAGACGTCTCATCCGGCATGAGCCTGAAGATCTGCCTGCTCACTATTGCATGCCTCATTTATCCCATTGTGCTGCTCTCCTTTAAGCAGATGACAGGGTGGATCCAGGACTATGCTCAAACTCTGAAGGAGAAGACGGATGATTTGAAAATTCAGAGGCAGCTGGCTGAGGATCTCCTGCATCAGATGCTGCCCAAGTCCGTGGCTAAGCAGCTTCGCAAAAACAGACACGTAGAGGCTGAGAGCTATGACAGCGTAAGCGGCAGTTACATTCGAAAATTGTTACAAACGAGGATTTCAACGAGTTAAAAACAGAAAATGTTAAGAGAAGCGTTTAACACTTGTGTGTGTTTTTTTTTTAACAAATCAAGCTGATGTTTGAAAATCAGTCCATATTTATTAGACATGTTGGCAAGATTGGCGTATGCAGAAGGAGCACATGCTCCCATTTTGTTTGTTCTTATTGTTGTAGTAATTGCCTATAATTATGGTATTAAATATTCATTAGGAGATAAAACAGCTTATGGTGGAGAGCAGCAAATGTGTGTCTCGCATAGAGGACAAATGTGGCAGATCATTTTCTCTCTGTTAAAGCATATAGGTTGTTCATACTTCTAGATTGGCTATGACATAAAAAGAGACAAACAATCAGAAAGAAACAGACAATACAATTCTTCATAGAAATTATTTGGTCGTTTATTCCTCAATAATCTTTTTTTTCTGTATTGAACTAATTCTAGACATATATATATATATATATATATATATATATATATATATATATGTATGTATGTATGTATAAATTAGGCTTATTTTAAACAAGAAATGTATACAGGGTTGGCACTAATACACGGTGTCATTTCAGGTTACCATTTTCTTCTCAGACATTGTGGGCTTCACCGCCATATCGGCCTCCTGCACACCTCTGCAAGTCGTCGAGATGTTGAACAATCTGTATATGTGCTTTGATACACGCATCGACTCTTACGACGTCTACAAGGTAACCCACAGCAAAGAAGTAAACTATAAAGGAAGCTTATACTGACATGATCATTCAATGTGGGGTTTTCTGAAACAGGTGGAGACTATAGGTGATGCCTACATGGTAGTGAGTGGGCTTCCTGAGAGAAATGGCGATAAACATGCGGATGAGATCGCCAAGATGTCTCTGGACCTGGTGGCTGCTGTGAGGCAGGTTTCCATTCCCCACATGCCCAACAAACGTCTACAGCTCCGAGCAGGGATACACACAGGTGTGCGTTTTTATCTGCTCTACATTTTTCCATGTGCTTTGATATTGTATAATCCTTTTGTTGTATGCTTTTTATAATGTTTGATAGTAATAGAACTATTAAATACCAAATATATGATAACCTCAGAGGAGTGTATAGGACTACTGTAGGTGTAATGTTTGCATAGCTTTGTGTCTTATATATTGGAAGAGGGATAGAATATACTTCAATATACACATGTGGACAAAATTGTTGGTACTCTTCGGTCAATGAAAGAAAAACTCACAATGGTCAAATAAATAACTTTAATCTGACAAAAGTAATAATTAAAAAAATTTCTATGAATGTTAACCAATGAGCAATAACATTGCTTTTCAACCATGCCTCAACAGAATTATTTAAAAACATAAACTCATGGAACAGGCCTGGACAAAAATGATGGTACCCCTAGAAAATACTGAAAATAATGTGACCAAAGGGACATGTTATAATTCAAGGTGTGTCACAGGTGTCTACAATCTTGTAATCAGTCAGTGGGCCTATATATAGGGCTCCAGGTAGTCACTGTGTTGTTTGGTGACATGATATGTACCACACTCAACATGGACCAGAGGAAGCGAAGGAAAGAGTTGTCTCAGGAGATTCGAAAGAAAACTATAGACAAGCATGTTAAAGGTAAAGGCTATAAGACCATTTCCAAGCAGTTAGATGTTCCTGTGACTACAGTTGCACATATTATTCAGAAATTTAAGATCCATGGGACTGTAGCCAACCTCCCTGGACGTGGCCGCACGAGGAAAATTGAGGACAAATCAAAGAGACAGATAATCCCAATGGTAACAAAAGAGCCCAGAAACATTTTTGAAGAGATCCAAGGTCAACTTCATGGTCAAGGAACATCAGTGTCAGATCGCACCATCCGTCGTTGTTTCAGCCAAAGTGAACTACATGGGAGACGACCAAGGAGGACACCATTGTTGAAAAAAATCATAAAAAAGCCAGACTGGAATATGCCAAACTACATGTTGACAAGCCACAAAGCTTCTGGGAGAATGTCCTATGGACAGATGAGACAAATATGGAACTTTTTGCCAAGGCACATCAGCTCTATGTTCACAGATGGAAAAATGAAGCATATGAAGAAAAGAACACTGTCCCTACTGTGAAACATGGAGGAGGCTTTGTTATGTTCTGGGGCTGCTTTGCTGCATCTGGCACAGGGTGTCTTGAATCTGTGCAGGGTACAATGAAATCTCAAGACTATCAAGGGATTCTAGAGAGAAATGTGCTGGCCAGTGTCAGAAAGCTGGGTCTCAGTCGCAGGTCATGGGTCTTGCAACAGGACAATGACCCAAAACACACAGCTAAAAACACCCAAGAATGGCTAAGAGGAAAACATTGGACTATTCTAAAGTGGCCTTCTATGAGCCCTGACCTCAATCCTATTGAGCATCTTTGGAAGGAGCTGAAACATGCTGTCTGGAAAAGGCGCCCTTCAAACCGGAAACAACTGGAGCAGCTTGCTCATGAGGAGTGGGCCAAAATACCTGCAGAGAGGTGCAGAAGTCTCATTGACAGTTACAGGAATCGTTTGATTGCAGTGATTGCCTCAAAAAGTTGCGCAACAAACCATTAAGTTAGGGGTACCATCATTTTTGTCCAGGCCTGTTCCATGAGTTCATTTTTTTTAATAATTCCGTTGAAGCATGGTTGAAAAGCAATGTCTGACTTTCACTGGTTAACATTCATAGAATTCTTATTTATTATTACTTTTGTCAGATTAAAGTTATTTCTGTGACCATTGTGAGTTTTTCTTTCATTGACCGAAGGGTACCAACAATTTTGTCCACGTGTGTAATAATGATAATACAGAAAGAAAATGAGGCTTTCTCAATGACAATGCATGTGACCTATAATTACAGAGAGTTATTTTATATTACAAGAAACATTTCTTCACTAAACATGTTTTGAGATTGTCGGAAAAAATGAAAATTCATTTGTGGTTCATGTGCTGCTACAGGACCATGTGTGGCTGGCATTGTAGGCTACAAGATGCCCAGGTACTGCCTTTTTGGAGACACAGTAAACACAGCCTCGCGAATGGAATCCACCAGCCTGCGTATGGGTCCTTACACTTTACACACCTACAGTGACATCAGTTCCGTCTAAGATTTGTACAGGACCATATTTTCATTGACATCTCAGCTAATCAGAGACTTTTTTAATATTAGTGAGAAATGAGTGAATGACATATGGTCCAGCATTAAGATCTATAACTTGTGTAAAAATAAAGGCAGTTTAAAGGCCTGTTTTTGCACTACTTTTGCTGCTGTGATTTTCATTAATATTGTCAAATAATACATCACCGTAGGGACAGACCACTATTTTATCCACAAGTCAGACCATCTATTTACATAGTGAATATAAATGTTTTACTTTAGCATGCTGGGAATTTAGCAAGTTAACAAAATGAGATGCCCTTTTTGCCATTTCTATTTAAATGGCACAAATGTGTTTGTTTGTTATATTTATTGTATATAAATGGTAGTCTTAGTGAGTGACATACACATACATATATACATACATACATACATACTGATCAGCCATAACATAAGAACGTAAGATTTATTATAAGCACTCACCAGTGCTTTTGTGGGCCAAGGGCAGCTTGTCTGTCCAATTTCGGTCCTAGCCTAAAAAAGTACATTGTGGCTATGATAAAAAGACACCAGAACACCCATAGGGACCTGCAGGCAAAGAGCCCAAGGCCACCAACACAGTCTCCAAGATCCCATGAGATGCACTGGACAAACAAGTCTGATCCACATCTTGCAACCCACATCCTGCAACCCATATATGTATATATTGTTGATAAAATGTTGACACTATTAATGTAATTGTAAATATTACATTATGTGTAAAATTGTATTTTTTTTTCTGTTATTGATTCAGCTCAGAAGATACATGCCAGCTCTGCAACCTACCTGGCTTTGATGAAAGACAATGCATATGAGCTTCAATTACGGGGAGAAATCGAGGTGAAGGTGAGAATCCATTTCGCAATATGCTGTGTGCTTAATTACAACACAAGCGGCACAGATATGTTTCGGCAACACAGCATGGGACAATAATGATTTAAAAAAATGGAAGCCTCACTGGTGTGTGTCAGCCGGGAGGCCCAGACTGTGTACTTGGGTTTTTGGATATGTCAGGTAGAACAAAAGTTATCAACACTTTTATAAAGGGTAAATTTTTAATACCACCAAAATATGTAGAACTCTCAAAATGAGCATATTATTATTATTATTATTATTTTATAGAAACAACTGAAAACAACAATTAAAACACATGATCATGTGGATCATAACTATAATCCGGAAGAAGCTACAGTGGAACCTTGAATTACGAGCATAATTCGTTCCAGAAGCGGACTCGTATTCCAAAACACTCGCAAACCAAATCAAATCTTCTCATAAGAAATAATGAAAACTCAAATAATTCATTCCACAGCCCCAAAAAAATAAATACAGAAAAATTATTAACACAATATAAAAAGAAAAAATAAAACAAATTAACCTGCACTTTACCTTTAAAAAAAGTTTTTAAAAATCCCAACAGATAAGTGTTTCCGTTTGTGCGCGCAGGCGCCATGTATTTGTGTGTGTGTGTGTGTATGTGGAATTAGCCCCTTCCCTCGCCTCGTCTTACACAGTAAAATTCCTCCTCCCTCCCCCCACCTCGCTTTTTAACTTTTCACAACAAACACACACACAACGGAAACATTGTTTTAATGGGAAAAAAAGAAATCTGTCTAATGACACTCACGTTAAGCGCAGACTAACGGATTTACTGCTGTAAAGTAAAAACAAAACAAAACAAATGAACCAGCATCTTACCTTTGAGTTTCTATGTAGAGCAGAGTGTGTGTGTGTGTGTGAAGCCGGGGGGGTTGGGGTGTAAAGGCGAGAGAGTGTGTGTGTGTGTCGGTGTCAAAAAAACTTAGCACGCTCGTTGAGACAAGACATGCTCGTTTTTCAAGTCAAAATTGATTATAAATCTTTGCTCGTCTTTTGGAACACTCGTAAACAGAGTTACTCGCAATCCGAGGTTCCATTGTATAGGAAACAGCTGCACCACAACTAACAGACCCCAGGAAACATTTGTAACATGTCACAATTGTGTAAAATACCTTTGAAGTATTTTGCATGACAAAGCTTAGGTTCTCCGGTTTCTTTCCAGGGGAAGGGAAAAATGAACACCTACTGGTTAATCGGCAACAAAAACTACAGTGTCCAGAATGACAGCCTTGTGTGCCACTGGAACCCGAATCTCCCCAGAAAGAAAAAGACCCCCATAGGAAGTAACGTGTCAGTGGCAAATGTAAGTTTGTGTATATCATCTAGTTTTATGTAGGTTTTTCCACATGATAAATATTGAATAACTTTAGATTCAATTAATGCAGGTATAAACCACAACAGCAACCATTACAGAGAAAATCAATAATTGAATCTTGCATTGGGAGTGAACATATTAGTTTCAGGATTATTCTAAAGTTTGTTTCAGTAATATAATGAGGTCTTGAATATCAAGTATCAACAAATATAAAATGAAATCAGTTATTTGGTTCAGGATTGCAGCACCTTCTGATTTATAGATATTTTTTCTTCTGTATGTAAAATTTTTCAGTCCACTATCACAGTACAGAGCGTGAGTGACAGAACCACGCCGGTTTCCCAACCCGAGTCTTCTTACGTCCCCGAGCCATCAGAGGTCACAATGTGTGTGTCAGCTCAGGTGGAGAATACTGTGGGTGGCAACGGGACGCTCGGTTCTAAGACGGGGGCTCTTCAGGATGAGGAGAACACCGCCAACCCGCAAATGAACAGAGAAACTTCGCTACCAGGCCTTGTGCCACACTGCTAGACAGAATTTCCACTATTATACTTTTATTATCATTTTAATGATTAACATGCAATAGTACTGTACATCACAACGAAGCAAGAAAACACTTTCCCAACTCTCACAATAGCATCTTACTCTCGGTAACAAAACCGAATCTAATCAGTCTTTTCTTCCTTCCTTCCCTGGAATATTTTCAGGAAATATTTACAGAACACACTAGATGTACATCTACAGGAATAGCACTTTCTGTAAGCATTGAGGAATTTCTTTGTAATTTATTTTTACATTTTCTCACCCTCCCATAATCAATCAGTGTACCTACTTCACTATTACATTTCGTACAGTTAAACTTACGTAGTTTTACAGGAGTAATATACCTGCAACACAATGAACCTAGTGTTAATAGCCTAGGTTTGAACTAGATGACATGCCTCTTCCCAGGCCTATGCTGATACAGTATGTCTATTTTCAGATAATTTCCCCATGCATATATTGCATATATTCTATTGTATATAGATAGAACTTTCATTCCAGTTGACATGTTGTAAAAAATCCTATACAGATATTTACAGTATTAATCATGGACATGGAGAGTTGTTCATATGATTGAACATACGTTAGACACTGTCCGGCCTACAAAAAAAAAAGAGGTGGAAAGAGTAATACACTTTTGTACTCAAATACAAATACTGTACTGTTACTTCAGTGAAATTTTACTGAAGTACAAGTAAAGTTGCCATTATAAAAATCTACTCAAGTAAAAGTAAACAGTAGCTCATTAAATATTTATTTAGAGTAAAAGTTACCAAGTTTAAGAGCGGGGGTGGGATGGAGGATTCAAGTGTAGTTCAAAAAAGACAAGCGGATATAAATCTCAAACTAGTCGTTTTTAATTGGAGGGAGCACCTGTGCATAATAAAGCTGTTGCCTTTCTAGTGCTTGAAATCAAAGTGGTCTAAAAAAATGAATCAATTATAGTAGCACGAGTAAATGTAATTTGTTACTTTAATTTAACTGGAGCACCTTTCGCTTTGATTATGGCCGTGGCATCATTTCAATAATCTTATGCAATGTTACAACAGCGGCCAGAGCCACATCAGATTCTCGCTAAGAGCTTGTATTGAGAATGGGAGAGTCAGACCATTGCGTAAAGGCCTCTCTAACACATCCGAAACATTCTCAATAGGTACAGTACAGTATACGGTCTGGACTGTGGTGTATACCACATACATACTGTCTCTACCGCTCTTCACAATTTGAGCTTGATAATTCCTGGCATTGACATCTTGAAATATACCCGTGCCATTAGGAAAAAAAAGAAATCTATTCATGGGAAAAACCTAGTGACTCAGTAGTCATTAAGGCATCCATACATATTTTGTGGGCATCCATTTAATCCATATGGTCATGTTGGCTGAGAGAGTACCATCTAATTTATGTCAGAAATAGACATGGGTTTGGATGCAAGTTCAGAAAAGCAAAAAGGAGAGATAGATGTAAAGTGGCAAATCAAAACCAAAACTGACAAAAAAGCAATCTAAGAATGACTGAATAGCAGAAAGAAACATACAAACAAAGGCCTAGTGGAATGGTAGGAGCAGGATTTTACAAAGTTATACTGAAGTCTAGGTTGGTTATGGGGAGTGTATACAGTATTTGGCAAGTGATGAATGAGGTAGTGGATCATGTGATGGGGCACAGATGTTGTTAGGCTGAGGTTGTGTAAACCATAATTGGTGTTTGGAAGTAAATAGCTTTAGCCTTTCTGACTATATTTAATTGTTTTCAGGACTGTACAAATGGATGTCTTTATCTCGTGCTTGTCATTGTGTACTGTATTTATTCTCATTATTCTTCTGTTTTTATTTGAATCAATGCTACATGATGATGGGAGATTGTAGATAGGATTTCCTTACACTGTTCATAATGAATACCTTAGTGGTTAACAAATTAAACACACAGCTTCAATCTCCCAGCAGTCTCCTGGTTTTCTATGATGGTGTTTAATTGTCTCGGTCATTATGATCTTATTCTCCAGGTTCTCAGCGCATCTCATCAAAGAGCATGAAATGATCTTCATTAGGAGAAGTGGAGTGTAATCCCATGGATAAATCTCAGCTCTTACACTGAGGGGATTTGGAAAACATACCCCTTTATTTAGGTGCTATGAAAAGCTAGAGGCCTGTGCCCAAAAGGAGTCTTTTAATTTTAGTCAGACGAAGGGTGGGGATAATTGCCGGGCTGAAGCACACTTCATACAACAGCAGGCACGTACCCGGCCATCTGGCCCAAGCCGAAAGCACCTAAACAGGGGGACTGTTAACTCTTAAAGGGAAGAGAAGTTTGTGTTGTTAACTAGATGATATTGTATTCGTATAACAGAGTATTCAACAGATTTAAAGTTCTTTATGATTATGACTGAAATCTTGCTGAGACAGAACACATTAAAAGTGGTAGATTCACCACTAGCAGAAGTTATACTGGGTTTACGTTTAGATAAGAGCTTTAAAAGTTTGTCTAATACCAAAACTAACATTATAGAATTAATGTCCTGTCTCAGTCCTAAACTTAATTAACGGTTTAATGAATTAATCCATCTAAATTGTGTCTGTCTATTTATTTAATTATTCAATTCCCCATTTTCATCTTACATTTTAGTCATCTTAAAAAAAGAAAGAAAGCATATTAAAGACTGGACATACACACACTTTTTCACAGTGTCCAGTTGTTAAGAAGCAAAATATGAAGCCTTTTGCACAGTACTGTAGTATTGTATATAATATTCCAAATAAGTATAAAAATTGATCAAATAAAATAAGATAGGATAAGATAAGGAGACTTTATTGTCATAATAGTGATGCAACGAAATTAGTTTGGTAGCTCTCAGAGACCAACAGCAATATAAAATGTAAGAATAAACAAAAGATAATTGCACTAAAATATAATAAATATAACAATACAGTATATACAATGGAATGTTTGTGAATTGTGGAATCTGGATCTTGGTGCAAACAGTGCAAACATGATTGTATGCAATAAGTAAATATTCCACAATTCATTCTAATAATTATATATTAAAAAAGAAAACAAAATTATATATATATGCTCATTTTCATTATTGTATTGAACAGAAGAGGCAATCATATATATATATATATTATATATAATAACAGGACCACAATGGAAGAAAAGAGGAAATTCCAACCTTTAATTCAAGTGCATTTATTCAGTGGAAAAAAATCCCACATTAAGAAATAATTCTTTTACATCAAATCATGGGTGCCACAATTATTAGCACCCCTGATGTTTAATAATTTGTACAACCCCCTTTTGCCAAGAAAACAGCACCTAATCTTCTCCTATAATGTTTCACAAGATTATAGAACACAGAAAGAGGGATCGACCATTCCTCTTTGCACAATGTCTCTAAATCATCCAGTGACCTGACTCCTCTCCTCTCCACTCTCTTCTTCAGCTCACTCCACAGGTTTTCAATGGAGTTGAGGTCTGGGGACTGAGATGGCCATGAGAGGAGCTTGATTCTGTGTGTGGTGAACCATTTCTGTGTAGGTTTGGATACATGTTTTGGGTGATTATCTTGCTGAAAGATCCAGTGATGACCCATCTTCAGCTTTCAGGCAGATGCCACCAGATTTTGCTTTAAAATGTCCTGGTATTTCAAAGCATTCATGATGCCATGCACCCTAACATGGTTCCCAGGGCCTCTGGAAGAGAAACAGCCCCGCAGCATCACCGATCCTCCCCCATACTTCACAGTTGGCATGAGGTGCTTTTCTACCTACAGGTATATACTCCTCTTTTGTCTTTCACTTAGAGTGTTTGTTGCCAAAAAGCTCTATCTTGGTCTCATCTGACCAAAGAACATGGTCCCAGTTGAAGCCCCAGTACCGCTTAGCAAACTCCAAACGTTTGCATTTATAATTATGACTGAGAAAAGGTTTTTTCCTTGCATGCCTCCCAAAGAGCTTGTAGGAGCCAAAGAGCCCCTTAAAATTCACTTTATATTCATGTTATATTTTTATTTATATTCATGTGACAAAATGCTTCTGCAATAAAAACTGAATTTATTTGAAGACTTTTAACACATTTTAATCAGAGGTGCCAATAATTATGGAGAGTTCTATCTATCTATCTATCTATCTATCTATCTATCTATCTATCTATCTATCTATCTATCTATCTATCTATCTATCTATCTATCTATCTATCTATCTATCTATCCACACATACACCCTTCGGTCAATGAAAGAAAAACTCACAATGGTCACAGAAATAACTTTAATCTGACAAAAGTAATAATAAATAAGAATTCTATGAATGTTAACCAGTGAAAGTCAGACATTGCTTTTCAACCATGCTTCAACGGAATTATTAAAAAAAATGAACTCATGGAACAGGCCTGGACAAAAATGATGGTACCCCTAACTTAATAGTTTGTTGCACAACCTTTTGAGGCAATCACTGCAATCAAACGATTCCTGTAACTGTCAATGAGACTTCTGCACCTCTCTGCAGGTATTTTGGCCCACTCCTCATGAGCAAGCTGCTCCAGTTGTTTCCGGTTTGAAGGGCGCCTTTTCCAGACAGCATGTTTCAGCTCCTTCCAAAGATGCTCAATAGGATTGAGGTCAGGGCTCATAGAAGGCCACTTTAGAATAGTCCAATGTTTTCCTCTTAGCCATTCTTGGGTGTTTTTAGCTGTGTGTTTTGGGTCATTGTCCTGTTGCAAGACCCATGACCTGCGACTGAGACCCAGCTTTCTGACACTGGCCAGCACATTTCTCTCTAGAATCCCTTGATAGTCTTGAGATTTCATTGTACCGTGCACAGATTCAAGACACCCTGTGCCAGATGCAGCAAAGCAGCCCCAGAACATAACAGAGCCTCCTCCATGTTTCAAGTAGGGACAGTGTTCTTTTCTTCATATGCTTCATTTTTCCATCTGTGAATATAGCGCTGATGTGCCTTGGCAAAAAGTTCCATTTTTGTCTCATCTGTCCATAGGACATTCTCCCAGAAGCTTTGTGGCTTGTCAACATGTAGTTTGGCATATTCCAGTCTGGCTTTTTTATGATTTTTTTCAACAATGGTGTCCTCCTTGGTCGTCTCCCATGTAGTCCACTTTGGCTGAAACAACGACGGATGGTGCGATCTGACACTGATGTTCCTTGAGCATGAAGTTCACCTTGGATCTCTTTAGAAGTCTTTCTGGGCTCTTTTGTTACCATTGGGATTATCCGTCTCTTTGATTTGTCATGAATTTTCCTCGAGTGGCCACGTCCAGGGAGGTTGGCTACAGTCCCATGGATCTTAAATTTCTGAACAATATGTGCAACTGTAGTCACAGGAACATCTAACTGCTTGGAAATGGTCTTATAGCCTTTACCTTTAACATGCTTGTCTATAATTTTCTTTCGAATCTCCTGAGACAACTCTTTCCTTCGCTTCCTCTGGTCCATGTTGAGTGTGGTACATATCATGTCACCAAACAACACAGTGACTACCTGGAGCCCTATATATAGGCCCACTGACTGATTACAAGATTGTAGACACCTGTGATGCTAATTAGTGGACACACCTTGAATTAACATGTCCCTTTGGTCACACTATTTTCAGTATTTTCTAGGGGTACCATCATTTTTGTCCAGGTCTGTTCCATGAGTTTATTTTTTTAAATAATTCTGTTGAAGCATGGTTGAAAAGCAATGTCTGACTTTCATTGGTTAACATTCATAGAATTTTTTTTAATTATTACTTTTGTCAGATTAAAGTTATTTCTGTGACCATTGTGAGTTTTTCTTTCATTGACCGAAGGGTACCAACAATTTTGTCCACGTGTGTAGTTAGTATATATTGCCTCTTCTGTTCAAAACAATAATCAAAATGAGCAATTTTTCATCTAGGCATGGGTAATATATCTAACTAAATCGAATTTCTTCCCAGTTCCCAGCAAGTCCTCTCTCTGTACACTAGAGTGCAATGTTGGTTAATTCTGTGCTGGAGCATGCAGAAAGACATTGAGCTTTAGTGAGGAAAGTATTGCAATGTCAGGACCAACATTTGGTCTTGTAAATCCTCTCAGATTACAAAATATTTCTTCCTTTTAAGTATGCTTTAACCAATGGCATTGTGGCATAATATAGTAAAAGTGATCATTAATGATTAGAGAAGATGTGGAAGTTCAGACGTAAAAGTTTCCAGGTATACCAGGAACTGTACAAATATAATATAATATAATATAATATAATATAATATAATAATAATATAATGACACATATGAATGTTACAAACATATCATTTATAATATCCATCCATCTGTAGGTTCAAGGGGTCTGGAGTCTATCTCAGGGAACTTAAGGCACAAGGCAGGGTACACCCTGGCATGGAAAGCACACACACACACACACACACACACACACACACACACACACACACACACACACACACACACTATGTAAACTATTAGTGCATCTTTGGACTCTGGGGTGGGGGGGTCGTACCAGAGTGCCTGCATAAAACCCACCAAGCATGGAGAGAACATGCACATCAAGAGAAAAGGCTTGATCCACACAAGACAAAGGGGTAGAATTTTACCATCAACCCTGGAGATGTGAGGCAACAGTGAGTGCACCAAGGCACCATGCTGCCAAAAATGTACAATATTTCGTTTTTTATAGGAATCACATATACATTTTTAATAAATATGAGTTTTATCTTTGTGTAATAAAGTAATTAACAAATTCATGTTCATCTCTGGGAGCATATCCGTGCATTTAGGCTTTCACTTTGTGACGTCGGAGGTAACATTAATAAATGTAAAATAAAATTATACAGGTCAACAATTACCCTCTGCACCCCATCTTATTAAATGAGGGCTTGGAAGTCAAATGAAAAGTCTCTCTCTCTCTCTCTCTCTCTCTCTCTCTCTGTCTCTCTCGTTCCATCCGTCCCCCTCCCCTCTCTGTCCATGTCAGTCACACTCACTTGTCTGGAGGTGTGGAAACTGCAGGGATCATTATTGGAAATGACTGGCTGCACATTCCAAAAGATAATACAGCTGTCACGGGGACATGCACCACTTTCTTTCCTCTCCACACCGATACAGTCTTCAGAAAAACCCAAATCATGAAGCTAAAAAGGCTAAAAAGTATATTTTTGGTTAGACATTCATTAAAAATACATCTGGCAACATTTAGTAATTTAGGGATGGTAATATTGCTATTAAGATAAAGAAACAAAGGCATGATCCCCATTAGACAGTTATGATTGGTTTCAGTGTTTTCCAATGCATTTAAAAACCCATAAAAAGACCTTGCATATTACCAAAACAACGTTCAGAGCTTCATCTTGAAACAGATTG
Source organism: Clarias magur (assembly GCA_013621035.1). Taxonomy (NCBI): domain Eukaryota; kingdom Metazoa; phylum Chordata; class Actinopteri; order Siluriformes; family Clariidae; genus Clarias; species Clarias magur. Next base: position 657,598 of record QNUK01000023.1, on the reverse strand, counting down.
AATATATAATAATATAATGTATGGTATAATAACAATAAGGTATAGTGTTCAAGCTACGTAGTAATGGTTCTATCCTGTAACCCATGACTTTTACGTGTGACCATGTTGAAGGTGTCCACAGCATTCCACCCCAAAAATGGCAGTGGTGTGGGTTGGACAGTGCCATTGGTCTTGCCATAAGGTGACAAACACCAAATAGGCAGATCCCACCCTCTGACTCTTATTCATGTTTATTCTGTTCAGCTTTGCGTTTGAATGGCACGGCTGGCTAGGTTTCAAAAGAAGCCCAGTCATAGTTTATACATGAAAAGAACAATACACAGCCATCAATTACGAGCTCACTATTTAATAAGCTTGCAAAATCTGTATGTACAGTACACGACTGATAGTGAGGGCCTGCAATGGAGCTGGGAAACACCTAGATGAAAAATTCCAGTGTAAGTGTTTTACCACCTATAGATGCATGAATATGCAGATTATTCTGCACTGCTGTCACAGTAGAAGTTCAAAAGCGCAGTGTCGGAGAATAAAGGAACACGTGGTAGTGAACACATTTGCTGCTCCAACATGAGCCACGGTGGGGAGGCTCGAGCCCCACGGTCAGCCATTCATATCTGTCACTGCATTCATGGGGAGCACTAAAGACAGTTTAACGACTCTTAAAGAAACACTAATGGATTTAGCATTGGAATATTTAACCGAAACAACAAACAGGATGTATGATTTATAGAAGTAGTAAATAATGTCACAAAACAGCCCCCGCATCGTTAAAAAAATTTCATTATTTATTTATTTATTTATTTATTTACAAAAATCTGATTCCAAGATAATCTATATTCCTGTCATGTTTTATTGTTTGAGGGGCGTTCGAGTCAAACCGAGACTTCTCGTGTATTACAAGAACTCAGATGGGAGTTATTTCCCTATCCTCTCATTTACTGTATTAATTAAAAGTCCTGGTTTGACTTGAACACCCCTCAAACATCATAATAAGTTGACAATTAAAACATCAACCTGCAGGGAAAATACATAAAAAAAAAATCTGGAAATGACCTCCATTTTTACAAACAAATAAACAAACAAGCAACAAGTTAATTAATTAATTAATTAATTTTGTGTCCTTTTTAAGACAAGTCCTTTTTGGAATGCAACTGTGTCAGTGGTTATTATGATGAAATCCACTGTTCTAAGTGTACACACCTTTAGATCTTACATTCTCAGATATAAATATTTTCCAAGACTGTACTCCAACAACAGATATATGACTTACTGTATGAAATGAAGTAGGAAAAAAAATGACAAACCAAACATGCACTACCATATGCCATTAAAAAAAAAAAAAAGTCAGGCGGTCTTGAAAATAGATCAGCACCATCACTGAGTCATTCAAACTCCCGGAAGATGTTATCTGTCCCTGCTCTTGTGGAGTATTTCCCACATTAGCACCGTTTTGTGTGTGGTAATGGAACAGGCATTGACACTCACTTGCATGCATCAGCGTGTTGCTGCTGAATGTGAAAATAAACTATATACATATCACATTTTCTATGGTATTCACATCATAGAACGTTCTTCATGAGGTTACAGTATACTTGCTTTCCACTTTATAAGGAACACCTATTCACCTGAACATTAATCAAATGATCCAATTAGCCAGTCATGTGGCAGCAGCGTAATGAGCAAAGTATTCTGCGTACAGTAATATGTGAATCTCCAGGCCATCTCATCCCAGTCACACAGAGATCACTTTTTGTCTGCTTACTTGTTTGCTTTAATCTCTTTTTAATAACTGCATCATTTATTTATTTATTTATTTTGCATTTGCATTTGCTACAGGATTGGCGGATTTAACAACAGCATGAATGTTCTTAATAACATGCATGGTGACTGTGTATACAAGCTAAACCTGAGTCATTTTGTTCCAAATTCACAATGATTAATAACATGTCGTCTCTGTGCTGTATGCAGTGACGAAAGGAACTTTTCCTGGTCCAATTTGGACACTCATAGTTAAAAATAGGCATTACAGAGGCTAAATATATCTAATTAGGTCTTAGTTCCGGTAAAATAGTGTTATCTCTGTAAGAGGTGTAGAGGTTATAGCACTCATGTCAAATGAAGGCCTTTCAGCAGGCTGGAATGCGGGCAGCCGGATAGCGTCTGACCCACGAGTTATGATGTAATTGAGGATCTGTGTTGTAAGTGATATAAGTTGAGATGGGACCAGAGACTTTTTGACAAATCTCCTTTTTTACAATAATGAATAAAAACATTTAAAGGTGAATAAAAGTATTTTATTATATAAAATAATAGTAAGTAATAGTAAAAGTAAAATGCTGGACATACTGTACCTTCCGACTCCCTCACATTTTTATATTTAAGATTTGTACAGCTTATTTTCACACTTGGGTTCAGTCATCAGGAATGAATCAGCAAGACCATATTACATACATGCTTAATGTATATAAGGATACAATTCTACACAGATACTTGAAGTACTTTTTTCTTTAAGTTTTTTTTCTTATTGGCATGCTCTTATTAAATCCTGACTGTAACCAGTTCTCCGAAGCCCTGTTGTATATACCTGGTAGTGACTTAATTTTTCACCACTAATTACCAAAGGAATTGCTTTTCTTGCCAGACTTTTTTTTTTCCTGGTACATACCAAGAACTTAGGGAATAAAATCAGATAAAATCGCTATGTGCATTTGTTTGATCATGGTACTGTAGCATGCATGCCTGACAACAATATAATTAGATCAATGAAAAAGCTAGCGATTTGGCGTTACAGAGTTTGAAGATCATGAACAGGTTGTGACTGCCATTAAATTGGTCATTACACACATGTCATGACTGCTACACTTCAGTGAAACCTAAAATAAGCTTTTGGCTGATGATTAAACCTCAACCAGACGGTCCAGGTCGCATTCAGGAAGGACAATTTTAGCCACAGTCTTTAATGATTTCTGGTTTGGACATTGAATACCAGCAAAGTGCTTTGTACATCAGCTGCCAAGCATTTTTTGTTCATCTGCAGCCTTAACGATAAGTGCTCACCGGTGTCATCCAGCAGTGTGAGAAGACGCTGATGACATATTCAAGTCTGAAAAGACTTGTAGCTTTTATCAGCTGTGAGATTCCTCTGAGAGACATAGATATGTGTGAGTAATGCAGAGGGTCAAAGTTCTCATTTTTTAGATTATGACCGCCATTGGATTTTTATTAGTTAGTCAATTCGCTCCAGAAGATATATATATATATATATATATTAAATAAAATCACATATGAACGCTCTTATAAAAAATACAAATTAAAAGATATCACAGAACTGGAATTCAGGTCCTGTAGAATAAACACAGCAGTGATTTTTCATATTGACCTTTAAAATTGGAATTGGATTTGCTTTTTAGTAACTGTACATGCTCCTACTACTACTACTGTATGGTCAAATGTTTGTGAACACTTTAAGGTCATACTCATGTGATTTTTGCACATCCAATTCCACATTCAGTCTCCTTTGTTGGACCTGTGTACTTCCAAATTTGTGTCAACAGTTTATTAAAGACTTACATATGGTTGTGATTGCGAGGCTTCTAAATATGTTGGGCTAAATGGTCTATCTATCTTAACTGGAACCAAAATGGTACAGAATGACACCTACTATGAGACTATGAGCCACCATGAAATAATGCACAAGATACAATGGACACATGGTTGGTCCTTAGCCTTTCTCCAGGAATAAGGAAAACTACATCTACATCTTTTTTTTTATTTTTACTTTCCACATTTGAAATGCAGACTTGTTACTTTTCAGCTCACAATCACACAAAAGTGCATTGATTCATCTACACCCCATGTAGGAAGGGCAGAAACCAAACAGTTCCACCATTCCAAATAGTCCAAGCTTTCAACAGAATTCACATGAAAAAGCAGATTGGTAAGGACACCAAATTGACAGTTGTCTCGACAGCAAATCCCGCCCACTTGGTCTCTCGAATCGGTGCACTTGTCAAGGAAGGACTAGAAACGATCTTGCTAACTAGCTTATACACTAAGCAAAATGGTTTGTCTTTAACGCCACAACCGATGTTTTTTCTTTGTAACAAGCTTGGTGCGTCACTTAACTGTAATGTATTGTGTGTGCTTCGAGTACGCCCATATTTAATTGCATAGACCACTTGCATTATAGATCGTAGCAATGATAGCAACGAGCTAGCTAAGCTACCAAAGTAATGTGCCATGCATAACAATGCTATCTGCCATTTGGTCTATCAATATCAAATTTTGTCTCTATCACTCTCTACTAGACGTGCACATTCATGTAGTCAACAGCATCAGTTTAAAATACTTTAAAAGTAAAAGTACTGTTTATCAGTGACTCAGTTGGAAAATCAGGTTATTTGCGGAGTAATTATCCTTTTGTATTTAAATTACATTTTAGAGCACACTTCAACCTGGGTAAAAATTGGAAGTAGTGCTTCTACTTGCAGGGGAGTAGATTTTAAGCAGGTACGTGTACTTTTACTGGAGTATTGAGTTTGTGTACTTCTGCTACTTCTGGTAAACAGTCGGTATATTATACAATATCAGAATAACGTAGATCAGTTGAACTCCAGTGGCAACTATAACTATTTGTATAAAACCTTTTATATTGATGTTACTTCTAGTGTGAACTCTACATGTAGTCTCCACACAATATATATATATACACTCACCTAAAGGATTATTAGCATACTAATACGGTGTTTGACCCCCTTTCACCTTCAGAACTGCCTTAATTCTATGTGGCATTGATTCAACAAGGTGTGAAAGCATTCTTTATAAACATTGGCCCATATTGATAGGAGAGCATCTTGCAGTTGATGGAGATTTGTGGGATGCACATCCAGGGCACGAAGCTCCCGTTCCACCACATCCCAAAGATGCTCTATTGCGTTGAGATCTGGTGACTGTGGGGGCCATTTTAATGGCATGTTCAAGAAACCAATTTGAAATGATTCGAGCTTTGTGACATGGTGCATTATCCTGCTGGAAGTAGCCATCAGAGGATGGGTACATGGTGGTCATAAAGGGATGGACATGGACAGAAACAATGCTCAGGTAGGCTGTGGCATTTAAACGATACCCAAGTGGCACTAAGGGGCCTAAAGTGTGCCAAGAAAAGATCCCCCACACCATTACACCACCACCACCAGCCTGCACAGTGGTAACAAGGCTTGATGGATCCATGTTCTCATTCTGTTTACACCAAATTCTGACCATTTGAATGTCTCACCAAAAAATCGAGACTTATCAGACCAGGCAACATTTTTCCAGTCTTCAACTGTCCAATTTTTGCTGAGCTCGTGCAAATTGTAGCCTCTTTTTCCTATTTGTAGTGGAGACCCGGTGGGGTCTTCTGCTGTTGTAGCCCATCCGGCTCAATTTTGTGCATGTTGTGGCTTCACAAATGCTTTGCTGAATGCTAAATGCATTGAAGCAACTGCCATGTGATTGGTTGATTAGATAATTGCATTAATCAGAAATTGAACAGGAACAATGTTCCTAATTTCCTCTAGGTGAGTGTATACAGTATGTAGAAGTTCAACAATTCACAAAGTAGTCAGACAAATTGTAAAATAATGAGTCTTTCTGAACTGTACCTAAATAACTTACCTACTCTGGCACTTGTAAGCTTGTCAACACATGCACTCATCCATTCATGTCCATGTCTCATGTTTAATTAACAAGGATTTTTTTTAGTTGTTGTCGATCCTCTTCTTTTTAAACACATGCTAATTTTGCTTCTACTACTGTGTATAAATTACAACTTGCTTTTTAGTTAAGATTAATCTCTTTCACAGTAGTCTAGGAGAAAATCAAGTTTTTAGATGAAATAGTTTAAATATGTAGAATGTGAATGTGTGAATGTGTTTGTGTCCTGTAATAGATTGGTACCCTATCCAGGGTGTACCCTAAGTGCCCTAAGTCTCCTGGGATAGGCTCCAGGCCCCCTGCGACCCTGAATACAGGATAAAGCGGTATAGACGATGAGTGAGTGAGTGAGTGAGTGAGTGAGTGAGTGAGTGAGTAAGAGAGTAATTAAGCATAGTGTTTAAGCATAGCACTAAGCATAGTCTTTCTATAGTGGTTAATACACAGATAGATGATGTAGCTCCTCCAGTTCATGTGCTGATGTGTTTTTCATTCAGAAATGCTTTTCTGCTCACCCTGTTTGTAAAGAGTGGTTATTTGAATTGCCCTAGCGTCCTCATCAACTCAAGCCCGTCTGACCAGTCTGCAGAAATACAATGCACTAGATCACGCCATCACGCCATCCTGTTTACATTCAGAAGACATGTGCATGAACTTACTAGGACATCAGTCAAATGAGCCATCTAGAAGAACTAACTATAAACATCAACTAAAGCCCTCGATGACACTGATGCCACATGATTGAATAATTTGTTAACTGCATAATTAAGCAATACTGTACATACTATTGCAGAATACTGTATAAACCTGCTTGCACAATACAATGTGCCACATACAGTACACATACAACTTGGTAGGAGAAAAAGCGCAACCTCTTAATTATGGCATAACGAGGTCCTATAACATTATAGGATTTCAAAAAGGAATATTAATCCTTGACCTTTTTGTAAGTAATTTTAAGAAATTTCATAACTCCTGGGTCATGCTGTACAGTAGGTTGTAAATATCACATGAGTTGAAAATAAATTAAAGGTGAGTCAGTCCCATATTGCTCACTGGTATAATTACTTACAGAATCTTTTCTGTTTATATGTAATTGAATAAATTCTAGCACATTGTTTAAATTCAAAACAACTATTCATGCGATTATATATTCAAAATTCTAAATATTCATTCAGTTGCAGGAAAATTATAAAAACTGAATAATTAATGAATCTATAGTAAACCTAGTATATACATTGATTGGATTTGTGTGGTTATTGTAGTTAGATTAAAAACAATATAGTAAGTATTGGAATAGATTTTAATATTTCTGAGCATATCAGTTCATTATAATAACTTGTTTGAGTAACAAGTATGAACATTTGCTTTATGATCAAATTCCTGTCATTTTAGCTGTTTATGGCTTACTAGCTTTTTCTTTTTTCTTTTATTTTGTTCTTCTTTTTTTTTTTTGCTGCATGCAAAGTGTGAGAGTCTCCGCCTTAGCATTCATGCCCCGAGGCCCATTGCCATCCAGCCTGAGAGAGGCAGCTAGAGAAAGTCAGCATGAGCGATGGTCTCCTGCTAGCTCTGAACTAAAGCGCAATGTGGAGGCAGACAGCGACTGATTGGTTTTTTAGTGTCTGTTGGCACCTACAGAACAACTATCAGTGAAATGGCTTAGAGCCCATCTGGCACATTTCGTCCTGTACCAAAGATTATAATAGAAGGTATGTTCTAGAAATAATAAAGTATTTTTCATTTTCTGAAAGTGTTTGTTTTATTTTCCCCATGATGGGGTAAATTGGAGCATAATTCCTTTCACATGTATAAAACCTCTCATCTGCAGTGATTAACCATGTGACATTTCAAATGAGAGGTCCTTCGGATAAAAGGATATGTGACGTGGTATGGGATACTCTGGCCTGCCATTAAAATCTTAATTAGCTCTATGACTCTAAACCCTGACCATGAGTGGTGCTCAGTGATCTGTACCAGGGGAGGACAGAGGTGAACAGGTGAAATGTGTATGCTTGAAATAGAGTCAGGATATCCCTAGGAGAAAACACGCCATGCACGCCTCACACAGACACAACTTGATGAACAGAGCTAACCACAGCTTATGTGGGCTTTCGTTGATGGCTCATGTTCTCTTATTGTTCGTGGTTTAGTAGCATTAATGGCTTTAATGGAACCACTAAAGATGTCCATAATGATTTGCCCTTTTTAAATGAAAATGACGCATACGGTTGAGAACGAATACAGCGTCATTGTATCTGTATTCTTCCATGCTAATACCAAAAGCATCGTAAAGCATTTGTTTTTATGTTTTATGTTTAGGAAGTTATAGATTTTAAACGGTATGTTTGACAGACTGAGCTGCTCTGTGGGTCGTTCGAGTCAAACCGGGACTTGTAATGAAATGGACATGTAAAAACAGCACAGTACAGTGATGAGGCTCAAAACATTGGAATGTTGCACTTTCTTTAAAAGAAGGCTGTACATTCATGAATGACGATCCCAGCTGATCCCACTGGTTCAGTGCTCACTGCAGTCTTTCCTGTAAACATTCAGAAAGTGAAATATTTATTCCTTGCAAAATGATGAATAACTTGTCGCCAGTATGTCATTCACGAACACCACTTGCACATTACAGGAACTCAGCTGAGAGTTATTGCCACATCCCCTGTACAGTTCTGACCTCCCTCCAAGACATTTTCACATGTAGATGCAATCGAAGGAGTTCCTGAGAGGCCAGTGTTTCAAACCTCTGGTGTACTGAGAAAACTTTCTAACTTGATGGTATCTAAGCACTGGGATAAGTGCATTAGTGTAGCAGGGGATTATATAGAGACATAAAGGTACTGTAGTTTTTACTCTCGTATTCTGGACATTTTAAAATCCCGTTTTGACTTGTATGCTCGTTGTACAAGCAACATGTATCTCAGTGCTCAGTGCTTGCTTTATTGCAGTGGTCTCTTTTCCTTGTGACGGTTACTCTTCACTACTGCATGTGTGTACATGTGCAATTCACAGCACATTACCTTTTGTATGTATTTTATTTTATTTTTTTCATTTTACTTCCAATTCCTCCAGCCAGCTCTCAGATTTGAAGATGCCCAGGTACCGGACCTCTTCCTGATGCTTTGGTACTGTATCTCAGCATAGATGCAATAGTGGTTTTGTAATCTTCTGTATTGCATTTAAGGACAAGTGTACTGGTCTATCTTGTCTAGAAATCTCTGGCTAAGAATTTAATGCAATCCAAAAAATCAGTTGCAGAGCAAAATGTACATATGTTTGATCGGAAACCGATGTGGAAAGTTGCGCCAACTGGAACATTCTATGACATGGCAAAAAACAACATCCAGAATAAAGAGATTTACAGTATGTGTGTGCATAGCTGGATTTCATACTTATAATGAGATGCTGCATATCACCTATCATCCTATAGGATCAGACACACGTTGCTTGCACAGCTGATGGACAGATCTGATTAAAATCGTAGAGTCTGAAAATGAACTCTGACATTCACACTGTAGTTTCCCCCAATTTACTGGGCTGCTCTGCTCCTATAAGGTTGGAAAAATAGGAATCACAATGTGTTGTGTTGCTTTTTGCGTCAAAAGATTCAGTCTGTTGCTGCAGCCCTTGTCATTAGTTTGGATAATTCGTCTCTTCGCGCCCACACACTGGAGGTGGGTTTTGGGATGGAAACGAATTGAAATTTGCCCCGCTACACCTCCCCTTCCATTAAAGTCTACTTTACAGCTGGTCTGGTTCCTTTGGCAGCGCGTGACGAAATCCGTGCGTATATATAGTGCGCACCTGGAGACTGCGCTCGAGCAGCGGACGTGAGGAGGCGCGCTCAGAACCCGGACACGCAGCCACTGTAAAAACGCAACATGACCGCCAACTTCTGCGTGTTCTGCCTCTCCTCGCTCCTGCTTTTAAACCTGAGTGGGGCCAAACCGCTCTCCGAGCTACAGGTGAGCAAACACTGCTTTTGGCGTGTGTTTTTGAGATTATGGAACGAATATCCATATGATATTATAATTAGTCGTCACGTGTTTTGCTTGTAGGAGACCCTTAAGGAGCTCCTGGAGGAGGAACAAACTGCGAACGCGCCGTACCTCGGTCCGGAGGTGTCGGAGCCGGCGTCCGAGTTGGAGCCGGCGTCGGAGTCGGAGCGAGGGGGCGGGACGGCGGAGCGCCGCGCGCTGAGCGGAAGCGCGTGGACCGTCGGGGAGATCAGCGGCGCGCTCGCGGCTAAGGAGAACGCGCTGGACCGCCTCATCGGGGACATCCTGTCCGTGTCCAAGCGCAGCCGCTTCAAGAAGGGCGGCCTGAGGAGCTGCTTCGGCGTTAGACTAGAGCGCATCGGCTCCTTCAGTGGTCTCGGATGCTAGAAGCGGCAGGTATTTTGCACTCTAGATGTACGGCATAATCATAGGCTCTGTGTGTGTGTGTGTGTGTGTGTGTTATACTAATGTGTTTTATCCATGTCTTACAGGAGCGGGTTGTACTGGAACAGGGCACTGAAACTCCTTACTTGAACTCTTCGGGCTGGGCACAATGTCTTATTCCTGCTGTTTTTGTTTTTATTTACATTTATTCTGAAGTATTGCAATGTTTACAGTTGTGCGCAGAGTGTTATTTGTTCTGTGGTAAATTGTAAATTTTTTTTTTGTTGTTGTTTTTTTTGTAAGCCTTCTAAGGCTTAGAAGTATATTCTAAAGCTTTTGCTGCTGCTTATGTGTGTGTGTGTATTTATTTCTTGTCTAAATCGATGTCATAGACTGAATGGTGGGGAATCATGAATAAATATTTTGCATAATAAGTGTGTCGACTTTGCCTAATTCTCACACACTGAGTGCAGCTACAATAATAATATGGGGCAAAAAAAAAAAAAAAAACGACAGGTGGTGGGAAAAACAACAACAGCAACAACAAAAAAACTTTTTTTTTTTTAACAGTCTGAAGAATTTCAAAACAATTTAAAAACCTTGGAAAAAGTAATCACACATAAACACACAAAACAAATCGTCCCATGATGTAGCCTTTTTACCTATAGTGCCAACATTCCAGGTAGGAAGCCTTTAGACTACTGAGTATGCTGCTTCTATTTTAAAATGCTTCTCTATGAATTAAATATTATATATTTTATGATTTTATATTTATGAGTTAAATATTATATATTTATGAATTAAATATTATATATATATTAAATATAATTAAATATTAAATATAATATTTATAAAAACATTTTTTTTTAGAAAATGCTAATTTAATATGAAGATATCAAGAGAGATTTTGCTGAATTAATTATATTCACTACTCAATTCATATTCATTATTTAATTATCCACAGACAAACAACAGATGTTTGAAGATTAGGCTAGGGAAATGAAAAGTTAGGAAGAAGAGTAAATGCCAGTGGGGTTACAAACTGCAAAGAGATAATCCATCAAAATTGAAGTTAGACATAATTAGGACTGGGGTATGAATGAATGCCAAAAGCATAATCACCTGATTGATGTAAAAAATAAAAAAAAAATTATGAAAAAACATGTAATGTATATTATGCACATGAATCAATTAATCCATGTAAAATGTTGCAATCTGATTGGGATTATGGGTGAAATAATTACTTGTGTAAGATAACTGAAAAAATAAAGAAGAATACAAAAATATATTTACGTAAAAGTAAAATTCTATTTTTTAAGGACACTCTCAAATGTTTAAAACAAGAACACTCAAGAACACTAATTTGTTATTGTTATGCAGTGAAATTGCTATACAGCAATCAATATTTAATATGAAGTCCTTTATTCTTTAAAACCTGCTGTATCCGGCTAGTCATAGACTCAAAAAGACGTCTGCAGTACCTGTGACTTGCTCAATCCATGCCTGCTTGATCGCTTCCTGAAGATCATGTACAGCAGACAGTTTCATAACTGCTACTGCCTTCTCCATCACTGTTCAACAGTTTTCTATTGGGTTAAATTCTGGAGATGAGGCAGGCTATGGCACCAGACGCTGAATATTAATGTCACATAGCCAGTATTTCTATTAGTTTTTCAGTTAATTAGAACAACTCTTCAGCCAGAAAGGCTACATCTTATGAGTTACATCATCTGGTTCGTGCACAGGGAGAACTATAATACATGCCATACTGTATGTTGCCATACATAATATTAAAACTGATACACTTCGTGAGTCCAAAGACATATTCAGGCTGATTTGCATTTCCAATTTCAATATTGAGAGAAATCACACATAAACACACAAGGGCTGATACTGGGTGGTACTGGTCGGTTCCCTGGCTCGAGGGCCTCGTGACTCTAGACAGGATAGGGGTAAAAAATAATAAATGACTGGCTGGCTAGCTGGATGAACAGACGGATAGTTTCAATATTCAGAAATAAGTTACGTTTGTATTTGTTGGAAATACAGTACTGCATAGTGAAATTCTTTTCTTCGCATGTTCTATGCATGTTAGGAAGGTGTCGTGTTGGGTCAGCCATGATACAATGCCCCTGCAGCAGACAGTGAAAATAGTCTTGCTTCACCTTTAGCTATCACATTTGAAATAAGATTTAACTCTGATTGGACGAGTATTCTTTGGTCCCTAACATATAATTTTGGAATATGGAATACTAATAAGAAAAGAGTGAAGTGTAGATCTATCTGCATTGGACTGTATTCATTTGAAGTTTGAGCCTACAAGTCTAGATCATGACTTGGGTGACATCATAGTTGCAACTTTCTACAGAGTTTCTGCCTTTATACAATCAGGACTAAATTACTGCCACTCTTAGTAAATTCATATTAGATTCATAAAGGTTACATATTTTTATTTTGTAAATATAAATATATTTTTTTGTAAACATAAGAGCATTGAGACATCTGGTATATTACTGGTAAATTCTCAAATACAGAATCCTCCATGGGCTTCTCCTCTGCAGCTTACCTCACAGATCTTTTTTTTAAATGGTGTATAGGCCAGGAGATGGAGAAAGTCATGTCAAAAGCTTGACTGTGTCATTGTTAAACCATTTTTATTGTGTGCATTTGAATACATGTTTTGGATAATTGTCCTGCTAGAAGAACAGCTTTCTCGGTTCTTGGCAGCAGCAGTCTGATTATCATTTAAAAGCTCCTGGTTTGCCATGGACTCCATACAATGGGCTTTTTCAGTATAAACAGCCACATTACAACTCCTCCACCATATTTAAATTTATTTTGTCTATAATTGGCTTCCTTTTTTTTTTGTTGTTGCCAATATAGCTCTGAGTATTTGTTATGGAATACTGTTCTGTTCCGTTTTTGTTTCATCTGACTATAGAACCATGTCCCAGTCAAAGCCACAGTAGCATCTAGAGAACCCCATGTGCTCATATTTGTGGTTAAATGAAAGTAAAAAGCTGACTGCTGGGACACGTTCCACAGTTTGCTTGGTAAGGGTGCCCAATTGCAGATTGGGAAATAATGTTTTTTGTACACCTCTTACAGAAATGGAGGCAAAGTACACTTCCCTTAATCCTTGGTTTATTACAGAGAATTGCTCTAACTATTGATACTGACATGTTTATGTTATTTCAATAGTCATTTACGGTAAACACACTGATGTCACATACAATAAATGTATTCTACAATCTTTCCCACATTGATGATGAGTGACTAAAAGAATTTGGTCTCATATTTACAGTGCAGCAAAACAGGAAGTCATTAATGACCTCTTACCTCTGACCTCACTCAATTAAAAAAAGTGAAATCTAAATGAAAACAGTTACTATTTCCTTTAAGTAAAATGATAAACAATATCATTTTACTTAAGGTCTATATGTGCTACATTATATCACCAAAATAAATGTGTGTAAAAGGTGCATAATTTCAGGGAAACACGTTCCCAAGCTCAGTATCTAAACAGAGCACATGGCAGTAGATGTCATAGGGCTCATATCTGCTACATTGAAGCTTTAAAAGGAATTATTTCCGACAGACTGCTTTATCACTGGAGGTGTTGGAATGCTGCCTCTAATTCCTCACATAACTTTTGTGAGTCAGACCTTATAGTATAAAAGAGCTCCATCTCCCAGCTTGAAGCTATGATACACAGACCACGGACACAGCTTAAAAAGACTAAGCGATCGAGTCCTGTTCAAGCAATTCTTAAGGGAAAAAATGTCTCCGTTTTACATTCCATCTGTTAGCTTTGTACTGTTTGTAAGTCTGGCACTCACAAGTGCACTACCGCTACAAAACACGGCCTTGACTAGTGAAGACTTGAATGTCTTGAAGGTAAGTCTAGACTTGTACTACTGTACAATATGATTATATTAATTCAGCACTGTAAAATGTCTCTTTATTAAACATACATGATCATTTTCCTTCAGCAACTGCTCAGCCAACTGGAAGAATCAGTTCCTGCTCAAACCCTGGAACAGGAAGTGGAAGAAATGACATTTGAGGAAGGTGTACCTCAGCCTGAGGTGCTTGCAAGGGACTTCCTCTCTGCTCGGGATCTGAAGACGGTTCGCCAGGACTCTGGTTCCAAGAAGTACTCAGGTTGTTTTGGCCGCCGGTTGGATCGGATCGGCTCCACGTCCAATCTGGGCTGCAACACTGTTGGCCGCCAAAGTAAGTTAACTTCATCAGTTTATATGTTTACAAGCTCCTAATGAATATTCATGTAGTATGTACATATTCACTGTAGCTCATACTACTGTACATATTCATTAAAAGTAATTGAATTATCTATCTTGATTATCTTTTGTGTTACTTATCAGTTTCTTTTTTTCTTTGTGTATTTTTTAAGGTCCAAAGAGAAAATGAAGTCTTACAGTAAAACTGTTACATCGTTGCCTGTGATGACGCCAGAGTGAATTTTTAAAAGTGCATTTATTTATTAGAATATTTATTGATCTGCCTACATATATGTACAAAATTTATATTTGTATGCATTCTTTATTTATGCTCAATAGTCTGTTGTATATCTAATTGAAATATTTAATAAATGATTTTGGGAAAAGTCGTTGTTGTTATGCCTCATAATTAACACCTTCATTAATTAATTCATTCATTCATTAAACCTGAAGCATTTCAAAACTATTTTTCACCTCCATGATTATAAATTTTGGGCCCATTTTATTAAAATGTGGATGGTTGGCTCTATATGATGTTTTTATTTCACATCCCAACTCGTTTTGAAAATGAAACAGGAACTTCCCACTTTCTAAGCATTACACTACGCAAGGCGATGCATGATTTCATTCAGCACCATGGAGAGCGAAATGTATCTACAGGTGAACAGTGCTACAAGTCTCTTTCTTAATAGGTTAAAACAATAGATAGATAGATAGATAGATAGATAGATAGATAGATAGATAGATAGATAGATAGATAGATAGATAGATAGATAGATAGATAGATAGATAGACAAATGTAGCTACTTATCCTATCCTACAAGGATAAATAAAACATTTTGCCTTACCCAGTATTTTGGGATTCAGTTGTTCTCCATGTGCCTCAGTAAAACAGACGTTTGCATTTTTAAATAAAAATAATCCTGGAACAATTGAATGTTTAATTTAAAACTGAGATGATGGCATTTGGTTAACCCCACTAAGTTGTAATGAACAGTGACATTTATTCATAGTGCTTGGAAATCAGTCCACAATATACAGTAGGAAACAAGTAAGATTATAATTTCAGGATGTTCCTGGCATTCATTTACTAATGTTAATCCAGTGGTCAATCCAAGTGCTTTCAGTAGAAAAAATATACTTTAATGTTGTACTTTTTTTTGTTGAAAATACGGGATTAGGGTAAAAATATTATTAACAACAATTTTATGTCAGTTTTAAGAGTGAGGACTATACAATACATGTCTCAACCCAGAGTCTTTAGGAGCATCCAAATTTTATTAGATGGCATAACATGCAGACAATGTTAATGACTAATGGTGCCACCAGTGGAAACACATTGAATGACTTGGTTTAAATTAGGCAATCCCGTGGTTTTGACTGTTAATAAGCATTACAGGCTTATTCTTAATATGGTTATCATCAGCTACAGTAACTGGTAAGAGCAGATCTAACCAACCTTTACACACCTTTATTCATGCTAGCATGGATTTAACTTCTTAAATTATCCATTTATTTTTCAGTGAATGAAATTATTTATAAATTGCTATGGATTATTTGGTAACTGCAATAAAACTTAAAAGAGTACAATAGTAAGAAGTCTGCAAAGAGTTAAAGCTCTTGTGTACAGTAATAATTTCAATAATAATTGAAATATCATGGTCATTTTAGAGAGGCGATTGCCTGTTAATTTTCAGGTGTACCTTGCAACAAACACTACAGCTACATTTTCACCAGGATCCTTTCAGGTGGTTTTGATGCAAGATATTACACTTAAACAAAAATGTCAAAGGATTTCGTAACATATTACTGAGATGTGGATTTCTCGGTCTAAATATGGAATGTCCATGCTGTGACCATTCAAAAAGTATATTTAGTATAGGTTGAAGTTATCAGTTCTGACCTGATGCTTCAGCAACGCAAGTCATGTGTAGTGGACAAATGCCTGATGATAGGTGTCACGTCTTCCTTCTGCCCTCAAAAACTGCTCCTGAGGTCACTGACTGTTTATGTCTGACTTGTCGCCCACCATAACCTCTCCCTCAAAGGCACATCATGTAGCACCAAACAGCCACTTAAAAGGAAATCTACGACAAGAACCTATCGGAGGCGAGGTGTTGGAATGCACTTCACGTGGCTTGTGAATGGATGAGTACTGGATGGTCAAGTGTCCCAATAAAAGAAGGAGCCAAGCATGCAGCTATCACAGAAAGTTACAGGCAAGCCTAAAAGGACATCAGGGATGGTCAAAGGACTTATTCTAGCAGGACTCCTGGTCCTGTTCTGTCAAGCGCTGACTGTACAAGGTCACGTGTTGAGTAGGCACAACTCTGCTAACAGCATTGGCAAAATCAAGGTAAGTTTAAAACCTGCATTTAAAACAATGGTAGATAATCTAAGTAATGCTTAACTATACATCTAGTGATCGAATATATTAAAGAGACCCACTTATTTTGTATGACACATCAAGATGACCTTGAGAATAGAGGAAACCTTTGACCCAGCAGCGACTATACCATTAAAGTCTAACACTGAATCTTCTGCATGACATGCCCCTCAGAACTTGCTCCAGCAGCTTGAAGAAGCTTTGGTAGCTGAAGAGGACTCAGAAAGTCCTGTGGATTATGAGGAAAGGAACATAGCACAAAGTCAAAACCAAGCTCCTCTAGGAAGGGAGGACCAGGTGGCTGCTCCGGATGTGGATGGCAACTCTGACGAGGGACTCGAGATGCAGAGGAAGCACCTCATGGATCTTCTGCTGTCCACAAGAAGCAAGAGCTTCTCGGGCTGTTTTGGTGGAAGATTGGATCGCATCGGCTCCTCCAGCGGCCTCGGCTGCAACTCCATGAAAGGTTAAAACTTCTCCCAAGCTCTGCTGAGAGACTGGATCTGTTTGAGGACAGCATGAACAAATGTAACAGTCCTTCAAAAGCCCTGTTGAAAAACTGCTGAACTGGGCAAGCATAAATTTAGAAGGTTGGTGTGAAAATGTGAATGCTATTCAATGATTTATAGTTCTAATTTTGCTGAAGAATTTCCCGCCTTATTTGATTGATTTAAATTGACTTGAGCACAGCTTGTGTCTGGAGATCCTTTAATTAACACGCAGAACCGAGAGCTTACTGACGCATTGATTTTCTTTTTATAGAAAACAGTGATATACATTTATCTGTGTATTCACATTTGATTTGATTTTATTCATATCTATTTACTGGTGACCTTTTTCCCTGTTAGAATCTGTTAGAAATATTCTGTTTTGGGTTTTGAGTCTTCTCTTTGGTATGCATGTCATAATCTACATCGTGTGTACGTTCTTCTCTTTCCAGTCAGACCAAAATGGCTGGGAACTATGTCAGTGTGAATGAAGAAATAAATACTTTCTACTGTCTCAGTATGAATAAACCTTTGTGATGAACAATTTTCTATTTTTGAGATTTCATTTCACATTTTGAAATATTTATATACAGTAGTAGCTATACAGTATATTAAATAATAAAAATCATTGCACTCAAATACAAGTACTTTAGCATATCACATTAGAAATTTATTAGAAATATTCACACATTAGAAACTTCCACCTACTCGTCCTAAATATCGAATGAAGTCTTGGCTAATGGATCGGGCTTATTAGTGGGCATATTGCTAAAATATGAATAATGATATCCTGCCTAATGGATGTAGGTTATTAAAGAATGCAAAGCTACAACGGAATAAGGACTAGTGCTGCAGCAGGGGGTCATTAGCATTGAGCTTGTTGACATCTCCGCTAACCTTTACTGAAAGCCCGAGCTGCAACGCCTTTAATCCTATTACTGTACCCTCCAAGGGGCCCGTTCCTGATTACATTAATAATGCTCTGGTTCTCAGGCTACGCCGTGTCAGACAGCTCTGATTAGAAAACCGCCACGTTTCAGTCCGCCTCATCAAATTCTAACAGACTGTCAATGGCTCATCACAAGGAACTTTCCCCGCTTCTCAAATTACCTCAGGTCCCCAGAAGCACACTGGAGAGAGTGCTGTGAGCTGTCTTTTCCAATTACATAATAGGAGACAGAAGAAGACCCAGGTTTTGGCACGCTAGCCTCACACCTGTTGAAGATGAAGCTTGGTGTAATGTGTGCAATTAGTAGGCTCTGTGGTAGTCTTGACAAAGGGGTCCAGAGAGATGTTGAACCACCTGTTTTTGATACTGAAGTCATGGTGTAGTTGTCAGTGCTGAGAAATTACACTTGTTTGCTATTGATAGACTCACTTGGTATGCTAATTTGGTTTCCGACTTGAGTAATAGTTTTCCTATTGCAGTAATAATTCAATTAAGCAACAGTGAAAAGATCAAAAGAAGAAGGGCGTTCAAGTCAAACCAGGACCTGTGATGAAATTTCACATGAATGAAGGCGCACATCGGATTGACATTCACAGAACACAGAAGCACAGTACATTGGTGAGCTTCTTAGGCGTAGGAAAAGTTTTAAAGAAGCCTGTACATCTGTGAATGGCAATCCCAGCCAAGGGTGGCTCAGAACCCATTGCAGTCGTTCCCTTCGAACATCCAGTGAGTGGAAGAGGCGCGTTTGTCTGTGGGAACTGTACACACGCTCATTCACCAACACCACTTGACATCACAAGAACTCTTCGATCTGGGAGTTATTATCGCAGCCCTGTTACAGTCCCGGCCTCACTCCAAGCCATTTCTACATGTTTGAGGCATTCCTGGGAGGCCAGAAAGAAAACTTTCTAGCGAAACACGATGATAAGTGTATTAGAGTAACAAGGGATTATCTAGAGATAGGTTTGGTTTAACCGAAATGTGTTGTCCAGAACCAGCGTCCAACATTAAAAAAGAATCTCAGAAATACTACTACCACTACTACTAATAATAACATTCTCAAGGAAGCTATATGCATATAGGCCAGTAAAACCTAAGTACATAATAATAAATAATATTTGTAATTTTTTATTCTCATAACTGTGTTCTTTCATTCTGTACAATTAAAAGTCCCCGGTTTGACTTCAAAGATTTCATTCTGTCATGTTGAGCTTTGAAAAAGGTTCCTCATGCTGCCAAAATGACTCTTTCACAATTTGAATCCTGGAATATGCCTGTTCCATCAGGAAGGAAAACCCGCCATAGATGTGACAACCTGCTCATTCAGTACATTCAGGTCATCAGCTGACTTCATTTTATTGCCATATAATATCTCCTTAGATATTTTCTTTGCTTAATGCAGCAAAATTATTTTACCCTTCTGAAATAAAGAGTTTTTTTTTATGTCCAGGCAATGCTGATGTGAAATCAAATGTCTATTTTTTTTAAATTAGTTTTTAATTAATAATAATCAGAAACAAGACCATAACCCGCACAGTTTATAAAAAAAGGTAACATTAACTGTCTAGGTAGCCAAATGTTCAGAGGGTTCAGCTCAGGTTAAATCATTCGATCGTTAAATCAACTTTTTTTTATAGCAAAGATGTACCTTATACACTAGCACGCCATTCAATTTGATTTATATAGAGCTTTTAACAACGGTTATTGTCTCAAAGCAGCTTCACAAAATAAAATGAAAATTTATGGAAGTGAGAACAAAGTGAGAAACAATGTGTTTAGATAATAATGAGATTGTGAGATATAAACGCAATGTTTGAAATCAGTCTTTAATTTCTTATTTCATTCAGGTCTAAATGAGATTTTTTAAGAAGAGATTTAGCCGTCGTGCTAAGTTTGTACAGCTCTTCCTGTCCTATAGCTGTAAATCATTGAAAGTCTAAATGTGGAGCTTTAGGTTGGACTGGATCATGAGATGCTGTTATAATTCCCACTTCATCCACACTAAACTTTATATAAATTTCTATATTTTTCTATATTTGTACAACTAGGTTTTCTTATATTTTCTTATATTTTTCTTATATTGTATGTTTTGTATTCTATAGATATATTATTCTTATTTTAGCTAAATTTGTTTTCTATTTTCTTTCCCTTTTTATTCATATTTATTTTATTCTTTTAAGGTCACGGGCGGTTGTTTAAGCATTTCACTGCATATCGTACTGTGTATGACTGTATGTGACAAATAAAATTTGAATTTGAGGTTGAACATCCATTATTTTCTTCCTGATACTTTCGATTTTTTCAATAAAGAAATTCACTACTAAACCGTGATGGAGTACTCTCTGCTGATATCTTAGGTTTTGTTAGTCTAGCCACTGTACTAAATAAGAACCTGGGATTGTTTTGGTTTCTTGCTTGGCTCAGTTGGCTTAGATGCTCAACCCTAGCAGTTTTTAGAAACATACTGTCTTTATACACGATTCTAAAAACTTTTTAAAAATTTTGTTTTTCTCCACTTTCGCTCAAGGTTATGCTTTGCTCACTTTAGGTCGTGCGACTATTGTACCATAGTGCAGGTGTTTTTTCTCTGACCTTTTTTAATCTGATGGGAGCAACAGTGTCTAATGTGCTGGTACAATAAAAACAGTTCCTCTGCACATTCAAATGACAGGTTAAGTTTAATACAGAGCTTTCTTACTGTACATCTGACTAGTCAGGTTGGAAGCTGGCATATTTTCACATCTCTTTTATAGACATTTAACCATGCTGTACAATTTCCAGGAAATTGTTCATGTAAATGAGTTTCTTACACACTGACATGCCCATTACTTGAATACATGATGACACCATGAATAAATTAGACTTCCCCACATATTGTGTTTGCTAGGCACTTGGTCTTGATTGTCCAGTCAGTTTTATCTGTATCAATTAACACCTCCTACCCAAACATCAACCACGATTACAAGCTCCCAGTTAAAACAAATGACACAAATCTAACATAGATGCAGTCTGGAAGCTCATTACTTTTACATCCTCTGCAGTCAAAGCTTTCGATGGCAAAACAGACCACGGTTGAGTACATGATGGAATGTCTGATTACTGATCTGGCATGTCATTAATCTAATCTTCAAAACATCACCGTAGTCTGACACATCAGCTGCGTTATGGGACAGCGCAACATTTGGCCAGCTGCTGCTGGCAGTTTCATCCTGCAGTTAAGAGAAACTTAAAGACAATAGAAAAAAAAAAATATATATATATATATATATATATTTTTTTTTTTTTCTATTGTCTTTAAGTTTCTCTTAACTGCAGGATGAAACTGCCAGCAGCAGCTGGCCAAATGTTGCGCTGTCCCATAACGCAGCTATCAAAGGAGACCAAAACATAATTTTTGTACCCGATTGCAAACATACTTAGTTCTGTTGTATTTTTTAAACATAGGGGATTGGCTATGGGGATTGGCTCATTTTTGTAGCCTCCGAGTGGTCATTCAAGGAACTGCATGTTTTGCCCCTTCCACCATAGGCATAGTAATTAATTAATCCCAAAGGGAAATTGTATAATTGGACCCATGCTTTAGATCAATTAACATACAGACATATTTACTTGTTAATTCAAGAACATATTGGCTATAGTGTTTGCTGCATTGCATAAAACTGCCAGATAGTTTGTTGCTAAAAGGAGACAAGTACAAAGGGATGGCATGACATTGTAGATCAATAATAGAATGTCAAAACTGCTCACCCTTGTGAGACCTATAAATATTATTGCATCTCTTCACATCAAATTTGTGTACACTATAAGACTTTAAGAGTAGCAGTTTTGTTTTATACATCCACCTACTATTCTGTAACTGGCTGACTATGGATGACTTACAGCAAGTGGATGAAATGCATTATCCATCAGTTTACCACAGACATTTGATAAACATTAAAAAGACAAGCAAACAGCACTGAGTCTTCATTCAGGAGTTTGCACTAATGTTTATTATAAGTCAGGTAAAGGCACAGGACTTCGCATCACCCGCAATGCGTTTCAGTTACAGAGAAATCAAGGCAGGACAACTGGAACATAAAATCATAATCAACCAACTGAAGCAAAAGCACATATCCTCCTTCAGGTGGTACTGGGCAGAAGGTCAGTCGGGCTGACTCTGCTGGCTCAACAATTGTTAAGAAACTGTATTTGCTTCATAAAATTTACCTTGGTTATATAGTACTGTGAAAGTTTTGAGAGATCCCCATTGCTTGCATTCATGTTAAAAGAAATTCAATAATGTAGATAAAATATTTCTAATATAACATAAGATTGTTTTTTTTTTTATTTATTCTTAAATAATTAATAGCTCACTGTGTAGCTTAACAAACAAAAACGTCCTCTGAAACTGGTCAGAGACTGGACAGAAAATGAAAGCCAAGAAGTCCTTCGGGAAGCCTGGATGATTATTCCTCAAGACTAAGAAAAAAAAAAGCTGCAAATCTTTGGAAGTAAAATCTGAAGGAATGAGGTGCTGCTCGAGACTTTTGCACAGTACTGTAGATACGCGTTTATTTCTAATGGTTATGGCCAGGGCTTCATTACTTCATTACTAAGGTTTGGACATATAGTACAGTATGAACTTTATGCAGTTCCGCGTAGATCTGTGTGTGTTGACTTAGTTCTGTGTATTCTCTTGTGAACCTTGTTTTATGTAGCACTATGGTCCAGGAGGAACCAGGTGCATATGGTTGAAATGACAGCACCACCACAGGACTTGACTCACTTAAGAGACAGATGACTCAATGCGTTCAGAAGCTTGCTTGCGAATCTGAGAAACAGATTAGCTGTAAATGACTAAAATGCAGAAATCAATATAAATACTGAAATTTTTCATGTATAAACCAAATAAATAAACCCCAAATTGTTTAATATTGTAAATGTTTACAGGACACACTGGCTAGCTTACGCCTATAATTAAATAAAAAGAGTTTAATAATTATAGTAATCTGAATGGTTAGGGGGGGAAAAAAAATACAAATACAAAAAAAAAACATTCCATTCATTAAATTCTATCCAAATAAAAACTTAAATATCATAAATTTTCTTGATTGCACAAATTATAAAAAGAAATTGAAACCCAGTGTGTAATGGTATGAGAAGGAAGGCTTATGTTAGTACATAGATAAAGAGAATTTCAGGAAAGGTCCTTTAACAACTTTTATAGTGCGCTTGGTTCACAATATCTGCTTCAGGAAAATACAATATATGAAACATAATCAATGGAATGATGCATTAAAAAGCAGGGATTGCACTTTTTCAATCTGGAGCTTTTCACATATTCATGTTGCCAATAATACTGATTGGTTTGATCCATATTCAAGCATTTAAAAAAACAGTCATTAAGCAAGGACATTTCACAAAAGCTTCATCTTAAATACAGAATGTAATAATAAAAACAATGATGATTTAAAAAAAATACAATAAAGAAATGCTTAGTGTAGTTCCACTTTACTATGTACATTACAAATCCATGAATGTGAATAAATGATATGCCTAAGCAGCTTTTCTATTTTTATCACAGTATTAGACATGTCATTAGTAACCTGTCCTTTAGTGGTGGTTTGATCAGTTTAACAATATTTAACAATACAGACACACCCTGAGAAAGTTTTTATTTGCCCCCATTTAAACATTTGTTCCTTTTGTAAGAAGTGTAAGGGTTTTAAGAGTTTGTCAAACATTTGTCCAAAACCTTCTTCCAGTATGATGGCAATTTTTAAAAAATATTCTAAATTGGAAATCTTAGCGTCCAGTTTCCCCAAAAATGCTTAAATTTAAACTGTTCTCTCCAAGTGTTTAGAAAATGCCTTATAATTTCTTCCTGCATGTTTAAATGTAAAGATTCACTCAGGAAGAATTACTCCAGTGTTTTTCAATCTAATCACTACAGATAGAAAATGCAGAGTAATGCAGAGAAAAGAGCAAACAACTCACTTATAATAGAAGTCGAAGGTCAGTTGTTTGTGCAAACACTTCTTTATTCTACAGTGGGGATGATTCTATCACAAAAAAAAAAACTATTCGTAAATATGCCTCACTAATACTTATGTTGCTCAAGGAAACCACAGGAGTTTTAAAGGATGCTGTTTAAACTCTTGCTCACAATTGAATAAACTTTTTTTTTTTTTAATCTAACGCTATCCGTTACCGTCCACATACGCGAGCTCACAGATGACTGGCTAGTGACTGGCTAGTGGGGCTCTGTGTGACACGAGAGAATGAAGTATTCCATCCCTCCCACCCAGTAAGCTCAACCAATTTGTCTCCTGGATACAAATCAAATGCTTTCCTGTTGCACTAAACAAGAGCCAACTGTCGAAAAACCTGGTTTTCAACGCACAAAAGCTGGTTTGCCTTTATTATGTGGTAAAGTTAATTTTTATGTCAGAATGTTATGACAGCTGACTTTGTGCCCGATGTTCTGCATAAATATGAAAATGTGATGCACAAAATTACAGTCAGCTATTATGGCTTTATAATGTATGTTGGCTTGGTAAGTGTCATAACTTTACATAAAAACCACTTGACTTACACTACTAGTAAAAAGTTTGGACACGCCTAAGTCCATGTTTTTTTTTTCCCCCTTCCAAATTGTAAAACAATGCTGACGGCATCCAAAATGCAATATGCAATAATCTCCTTCGAAAAAATTATATAGCTGACATTGAGATGTATCTGCTACTTCTGCTCTGTCGAGCCTTCATAACGGCTCTAATCTGAGATACTGTTTGTTAGTTGGTGATGTTTAAGGCTGGTAACGCTAAATGAACTTCGTCTCTGCAGCCTTGGTAAGTTTTGGTCTTGCTCTCCTGGGATGGTCATCATGACCGCTATTTCCATCACTGTAGTGTGATCAGTTCTTGCAACAACTATTTCAGAACAGCTGACCTTCGTGTCTTACTGTAGAATAACAATTGACTGTCGCTGACTTGTTACTCAATTACATAATTCCATACTCCTTGAAATCTCCACTACGTACTGTAGAATGTAAACTAAAAAAAAAAAAAAAAAAAAAAAAAAGAGTATTTTAAAAGGTATGCCTGATTTTTTGCTGTGCTTTCAGTACAGCCCTCATAACAGCTTATGCCTGATGGAGTACGCCTTTCTAAATGTTTATACAGGTGTGGGTCAGTTTTCGTGATGTGCTATGAAATCATGTAGTGCTATGAAAAGCGTTGCTCCATCTTCATGGTAAAATTGTCCTCAGATAGCCATCTTAACTTAAGATTTGTATCATTCAATGGTTGTAGTTTTGAAAATGAGATTGTTGAAAAACAAATCATTGGAAATTGTTGAGAAAGTTGAAAAACGCTGGAGCATTGATTTACTACTATTTACTACTACAAAAAAAATTGCCATTTAACAATCCACTAATGGAAGCGCCCTGCTTGCGCGATGAGATGCTCAACATCTGAATATGAACATTTAGCAAGGAGTTCAATCGTAATCAGGTTTATCTTAAATTTACTGCAATGATCTGATATACTGTAATAATGCCATACATATTTCAGTAACCTTTCCTTCTGACCTTGTTTCTGACATTGCATTCATTCTGAACTTTACCTTTAGTGCAAGAACATATTAACACAAACACAAAAAATATGTCAAAATCTGAAACAGAAATACAAAAAGATAATGTCAAAAAAAAAAAAAAAAAAAGTATGACACCGAGGTCCATAAAGCAAGGCGCAAGTCCTGTTCATGTCACACAAGAGAATATGGATAAGGTTTCAGAATGTGTTCAGTTTTTAAATTAGCATGATAAATGCTGCCTGTGTGCGTGTGTGTGTTTCTGCGTCAGTCAGTACGAACGTGCTTTTACCATGTTGCGGTGGTCCAGGACGTAGCCGGAAATGGCTTAACAGTGAGAGACACAGCTGGGACTGTCTGCGCCGGAGCCGATAACAGATGATGCGAGCGAGCGCTTCCTTTCAGATGGTGATGGAATGCTGTCTGAGCTTAGCCATTAAGAACTCATGGGTCAAGTTATGTCTTGTGATTATGCCTACAATCTGAAAAAAAAGAGGAAAAAACATCAGAAATGCAGCCTATTCAAGAGTTGTACGTTTGTAAACATGAGAACAAAATGATAATCTGACACACATGCACTTTAATAGGAACACCTGTACAACTGCTTATCCATAAATATCCAAGCACCCAATCATGTGGCAGCGGTGCAATGCATAAAATTATGCAAATCCAGGTCAAGTGCTTCAGCTTCAGTTAATGTTCACATTAATCAGCAGGAAAAGAAAGCATGTGATCTCCATGACTTTGACAAGGATAGGACTATGGATTTTCAAACAGTGAAAAACAAAGCAAATCACAGCTTATTAATGAGCGAGGTCAGGGGACAATGGCTAGACTGGTTGGAGCTAACTCCTGTCCTTACGACATTGGGGACAAATAAAATAATCTTAGAATGCTTTTGTCATTCAACACTCAGGCGGAGGTGCTACAAAAGCAGACGGCCACATCCGGTACAACTTCTGTCAGCCAAGAACATAAATCTGAGAATACACTGAGCACAGGCTGACTTTAACCCTTTAATCTTGAGCGGGACAGATCCATCCCGGAAACACACTACTGGTCAATGACCACTTAAAAAATCAAGCAAACAAACAAAGATGGAATTTTTACATGAAATTCCTGCTGGTGTGTGTCGACCGGAGATGCTTTAGACGTCAAACTATGTGTCTGGGTTTGCGCATTTCATGTAGAACAAAAGTTTAAGGAGGTGAACCGTAAAAATGTAGAACTCACAAAATGCTCATATTACTATTTTGTGTCACAGAAAAATGACCATATGTGTCTATGGTACTACTTTTTTCACCATGCAATAACCTCTTACTGCTTCAACAGGACTTAAGAGGGTTAGCTGCAGCCAGGTGCTGCTAATCATCAGACCTTAATTAATTATGAATTGATCATCGGCAGTTGTGCAGACCTCTATTAAAGTAGAGGTTTTGGCAGTTCACTGGTCTGGAGCATTCAGATGTGTGTTAACACAATATCCAGAGGGAACGACATAAGCAATGGTCTTAGAAAATCAATGTGAAACATTTTTACAAAACCATTGACAAACAATTTGGAGTTCAACATTCTACAGTGAGAAAGATTATTCACAATTTGGAAAGCATTGAAAACAACATCGCAGCACATTCACTGCAAGGTCAGACTGTGCAATGCTCAGAGAAATACAAACAATCCAGAGCAACATCCTGACCTAACAAGCCTCACTGAGAATGTTAAATGTTAAAGTCCATGGCAGCACAATTAGAAGAAGACTGAAGAAGACATGTATGGTTTGCTTGGAAGGGCTGCCATGAGAATCCTCTTCTTTCTAAATCGAAGTTAGTGAGTTTCACAAAACTGCATCTGACCAAACCACAAGGCTTCTGGAACAATGTCCTATGGACTGGTGAGACCAAAGTGGAGTTGTTTGACTTTAATGTTCGGTACCATGTTTGGCGAAAAACCAAACAGCATTTCAGAAGAAACACCTCATACCCAGTGACAAGGGCAGCGGTGGAGGGGTGATGAGCTGGGCTTGTTTTTGCAGCCACAGGACCTGAGCACCTTTCAGTCATTGCGTCATCTATGAACTCCCCTGAGGGCACTAACGTTTACATATGACTGTATATATTCTTTAAAACACAAAATAAAATAAAAAAATATTGATTACTGCATGAATGAGCATGTGTTCCTAGTAAAGTGAGTGTATGATCACTGTACAAAAAAACAAACGAACAGCAAAACAAACAAATAAAAAACAGAATATTGAAAATGCTTTATATTCACACACCCTCGTATATGCATAACACACTTTATATCTGTGCTAAATATAATTATTAGTGCTTAGATTTATGTACCTCTCCTACTGCATTGACCACAGGCAGGTGCCGGAGGCCCATGGTCCTGAACAAGTTAAAGACCTGAGAGACGTGCGTGTTTGGAGAGACCGTGTACGGACTTGGGTTCATGTATGGAGTCACATCCTGCAGTAAAAGAGAGACAAGCATGAGCAACCTACAAGAAAGAAGCTTGCGTGGAATTATTTAGGCTAATTAGTTCTCAGAGTTTAAGGAACATACTACAATTAGAGCAAACCCACTTCAGTGAAAAGGTGCTCGAAAACTAATTCATAACTTATTAGTTACCAATCAGCACTGGCCAAAGCTTGTGCATCCCCTTTCCACTTTCTACTCTTGCGCGTCATCTCCGATCCTCCACAGAGTTTAGTGAATGTGAGCACCTTTTCCAAAATAAAAGTCTTACCACTATCATACGTGGGTTTAGGAGGCCGAGGTCAAGATCGTGAATGTCAGGGAATCGTGGGTAATCCTCCGTCATCTCTGCATAGGAGAGCCGTGGTTGAGATGCACTCTGGAGGAAAGAAATAAAAATGTGAAAAAAAAAGAAAAAAAAAAGAGTTGGTTAGAGAGGGAGGGGAGTAAATTACAAGCTTTTTGCTAGTCAAGTGTATGTAAATCGTCAGATTTGTGCTGGAGCGGGAGGGGCATCGGGAGTGGTCGAAATTCAGATTCCAGGAAGTCGAGCCGACTCGGCTATGGTCTCTGAATGGAATACACTCTCAATACACTCTCTCCCCTGTCAATCACAGCACTGCACAACATTAGCCAATTATGTACACAGAACAGAGCAATTGTAATTGTAATTATTATTGTAATTATGGAGGATATGATGATTGTGCTTATAGTTAAGACTGAAACTCTGTGCTGATGTTGAAAGTATGCAATGCTTTAATAAAAAAAAAATTATTAAGAATATGATGGACGTTGTGATGAAATGTAAACACTCACCGACTGATTTTCGGTATAACACACTCCACGGATGAGCAGGTTAACAAGCTGCGAGCGCAAGATGAGGCCATGAAAGGTGAGTGGGCGGAACCTCTCCTCCATACTCCACTCCTCACTCGGGGATTGATCCGGGTAGAGACTCGGGTATGGGGCGTGTCTGTCCAGGACAACACAGAGACCTTGGCTAAAGTACTGCGTGTGTTTTACTGTACTGTATACTTACAAGAGTTGAAATAATTAATGCTTAAATTAAAAAAGGTTTACTATAGTGTTTCCCTGTGGCTTTCAGTACATTTTCCAGTATAAAAAATGCAGACATCATGCTCACACACAATTGAAAACCCATCACAGAGTAAACTGCTTTCACACCCCTATGTGCCAGTACTTGTTCTCATCCAGCTATTTTATGATTTATAACAGCAAACAGAAACCATCACTGTTTTACCATTATGAGTTCAAATGAGGTTTTTCTGCTATTTACAGATGCGAGCTGGCTGCAGGAGGCAGACAATATGAATGTCAAACTAGCAGTATGTGAAAGCAGGGTAGCAGACCCCGAAGGCAGAACGCTGTTTAACGAGCCGTAACAAACTGCACGCTCTAGTGAAACATTACGCCTCTACTAGACATTGCATCTAGAGTTTGCAGACTTTCAGATCAAGCCCTTGCACCAGCAAATGCCTTCATACATCAAGGACAGTACTCGTGTTCTCTAGGTCTTATATGAAATTACATTGGATGTGTAACACTTATGTGAAACACTTGTTAGCTTCGCAACACTTCCTACTGAACAGACTTAGATTCTTCGCCTCTTGCTGATTTCTCTCTCCAACTTAGAGACTGAACTCCTAGAAATATTGTATTTCTTTCCAAAACCAACAACCATGAGGGTTTGTTTTGAATCAATTTTGTAGATTTGACTTCCTATAAGGGTGAGGATAGCCAACTTCACACTAGCATATAAAGAAAAGCAACAGAGAGAGTAGATTTCATCAGATCAAAATAAAAACAGTTCACAATGCTTACAAAATATTGCAGGGTAATCTTATTTTTACGAGAGCCCATATGCTATGAAATACATTAATGCTAAGGCATCTCTCTTCTTATCCACATAGTCTAGTATCTATATTTCTGTGAAACAGAATTGTAGTCTGGTGCATACTGTACATTACCGCATACTATAATATAGTGTTATTGTTTTCTGCATATCCATTTTGTCTTATTTAATTCACTTTATTCTATACATTCTTCTCATGGTCAAACTTCACACTTGTCACCTGGATTTCTGCTCAAGAGTTCCCAATTGTCTAGTATGTTACAAAAAGGAAACAGTGCGTGGTGAGTACCCTTATGTATAGCCACTCACATCCCTATCAGTATGACCTTTTATCATAATTGCTTAAAAAAAAAAAACAGAAGAAAAAAAAAATATCCATCTGAGGCAAGACTTTATTTTTCGTGCAGGATCAGTTTAGTGTTTTTCGTGCATCACCGCACCCACTCAATTTGGAAAATGCTGTTAATTAGCTGCTTATTTGCATCATGTATGCTGGGAGATGAGAAAACACTAAAATGTGCATGACAGGTGGTTCTCAAGACCAGGGATGGGAACCAATCGTGCTAAACCACAAGGGCAGCGATGGCCTAGGCCTGAGCTTATGACTCAGTGACTGGAGTTGTAGAGCACTCATAGTGTTAGATAAATCAGCCGCTTTTAAAAGCAGAGCATATATACGCCTCGTTTTACACAGTAAAACTCCTTCTCCCACCCCCCACCTTGCTTTTTAAGTTTCACAACGAACACACACACAACAGAAACTCTGTTTTTGACATTCTGTCAAAATTGTAAATTGTAAACTGTTTACTGCTGCTCTTCCCACTACCTCAATTCATCCTTCATCAAAAAGTACTGTTATGTCTTACATTGTGTCTGTCATGTACCACTTTGTTTGCACATTTGCACGTGCACTTTTGTCTATTTTTGTATTTTTGTATAGATATTGATAGTTCTTGTTTTAGAGTAACTTAAAAATGTAAAATTTATGTTGTACATTTATGTTGTTACATGTATGTAGCACCCTGGTCCTGGGGGAACGTTGTTTCGTTTCACTGTGTACTAACTGTATATGGTTGGAATGACAATAAAAGCCTACTTGACTTGTTAACAGGAAAAAAAGAAATCTCTCTAATGACACTCGCGTGAGCACAGACTAACGGAATCACTGCTGTAAAGTAAAAAACAAAACAAAACAAAACAAATGAACCAGCACCTTACCTTTGAAAAGAATCACGACAGAGCAGAGTTTCTGTGTAGAGCAGAGTGTGTGTGTCTGTGTGAAGCCGGGAAGGGGGGGGTGTAAAGGCGAGAATGTGTGTGTGTATGTGTGTGTGTGTGTGTGTGTGTGTCGGTGTAAAAAAACACGGCACTCGTAAACCAAGACATGCTCGTTTTCCAAGTCAAAATTTATAAAAAATCTTTGCACGTCTTGCAGAACACTCGTAAACCGACTTACTCCCAATCCGAGGTTCCACTGTAATATTATATATAGATATATATTACACGAATGCACGTTTTTTTCTTTGTTCCCTACCAAAGAGCATCGGCACTAAACATGTTTGAACTTCTGACCATCCATACCTTTTATTTCGGAATACACCATGTCTTTCAGAGCTCAAACTGCAATATGCTACTGATCAGATACCTCAGAGTAGCTGGGTACAAACTGTTTTTTTGTCAGATTATGCAATTTATTACCTCCGAACACACACATAAGGTTTTATAATAATTATTAGAGTGTTTATCCTCTAGATCACATTCCATCTGTTATTATTCCCACACCATAAACTCTTCTACTGCCAGACTGTTTTGAATGCATATTTAGTTATCTTTTCTCTCTGCAAAAGTTAGACCACATATTTAATTCCATTTGAACAGATATCCTTGACTTTGCAACTGCATTAGAGTTAAAACTCGGCCTTGCTTCAATAATGAAACTTGTACTTTTAGGCAGTGGGAAAAAGTCTCCTATGAAGCATTTAAAAAATGTCTAACAAAGTATCAATACTTAGTTAAAGCTTTTTCAAAGTTGATCTCCAATTTTTTAGAATCTTCAGCCTTTTCTTGTACTCTTAATCCCGTTTTATCCCACCAGAGACTCCATACCATGAAGAAACCCTTGTGACTTGCACATTAATTCTTGATAAAGTTAAAGCCATTAGATCTGGCATTCCTCCACCAGCGTTTCTCCGATTCTTTGATTCTGTATCACGTAGGAACCCTACTTGTTCCCTTCGCACGTTATTCCTTAAAATTGTTTTAAAAAGTTTTAGTGCTTGTTTTTAAGTCTGGCTTCATCTGCGATATGTTTAGACCTTTTATTCTTTTATTCTTTCTACTAACAATTTCACTGCATATCATACATTCTGTAGCTGTTTAAGTGATCCAGCTTGTCCAGGTTGTTTAGCATCAATATTTAATTTCCTGATTTTGTTAATCATGTATTAACATGTAATTTAAAAGGGGCATTCTTATTTTTTATTTAGTGTGTCCAACACCTCTACATGATCGAAAAACAAAACGTTCCTGCAAAACCACAAGTACAATATTTCACAAGCTGTAGCAGACTGCAGAACTGGCATCATCTAGTCGGAATTATTCCCACAACACCTAGCCTGCATTCTTTACCATCTGCCTCACTATTCCACTATGGCCACTAAAAGTAAGGGAAGATTTACACTGTGCAAACTATTCCTTTAATGTCTAGTATAAGGTGGCAGTAGAAGTGGTAATCTATTAAGATTAGGCTTCTGCATTTCACAGAAAGTGTGTCACTGCTTACCTCCTCTCCAGCATCTGCTGCAGGATGTCCTGTCCTTCCTCAGCTAGTTCCACTCCCACCTGCTCATCACACACGTTACGCAGTTCACTGGAAGGGTACGATTTCATCGATTGGCACCTCCGCCTCTGCTCCCCTGCCCGCGTCAACACGCTCGTTTTCTACACGGGGGGACGACGTCATTTATTCCCATATATTTTTATAAAGCATATTTCATTCACGTGTTTATATTAAAGTGAAAACTGCTACATAGTTCAAACTATGGTGTTGTAATACGAATGAAGCATATTTCAAACATATCAAATTTTATAAACATACTGTCAGTGCACACGCAAAAAGGCTTTGCATGTACTTGTGACTGCCTTACTTATGCTTGTACAGTATACTGTCAGTGTTTAATCTACAGCTTGTGTTAGAGTTTGAAAACATTACTCCACATTTGTTAATACCTTCTAATGTCCAGCTATATAATTCTTATATAATTCTTCCTAAGAGAAAAATAAATCCATATAGAAACAACAAACTCCATACAATCAATGTATGAAAAAACTTTTTTTTTTTTAAAAAAAGAAGGTCACTTGCGCCATCATGTGGAGAAAAATGACACTGTATGGATGCAACAAGTTCTTTGGAACTAATTAAAAATGAATTACACCAATTATCATTATTAATAATATATTCTCGTGAATTTATTCAGACATATAATAATAATCATCATCGTTTATCACTATTACGCAACTTATTAATCATTCTCTTGTTGCAAGTCTATATACACGACCTGGCCAAAAATAATAATAATAATAATAATAATAATAAAAACGGGAGAAATTATTGGGCTGCATCAAGCAAAAGAAGAAGGAAAAAAAAACAACTAAGGAGATTTTAAATAACTGGGTTAAGAACCTTTCAACACATTATCAAATGCTGGAAGGAAAGTGCTGAACCGTCAACTTTGTGGAATGACTGGGGATCTCTTAAACACTTGTTGAAGTTGCATGGAAAAAGAATCAACAGTAAACACCATAGACCATTTCTATACACACACACACAGACACACACACTTTGTGATGAGAACTGTCAGGAGTGGAGTTAGTAAGACTAATCAGAACAAAAAGGCTTCAATTTGTTAAGGAGCAAAAGATTGGACTTTTGGAGCAATGGAAAAACGTCATGTGGTCTGATGAGTTTCAGATTGACCCTATTCCAAAGTGTTCATCAGGGTAAGAAGGTGCACGAAGTGAAGCACCCATCATGCATAGTGGCCTCTGTACAAGCTTTTTGGGACAGCCTTATGATCTAGAGTTGCTTCAGCTGGTCAGGTCTAGGCTCAGCAACATTATGTAGCAATCAAATGAAGCCATTTGATGACCTGAATGTACTGAATGACCAGGATATCATAGCAATGGGGTTGATGGCACGGGTATATTCCAGGAGTAAAATTTTAAAAGAATGGTTCTGGGAGTATGAGGAATCATTTTCACACATGAACTCGCACTGTGTGCTGTAATCAAAGTTAAAGGTGACTGAATGAAATCTTACAGCATGCGACTGTTTTTCTGGTCAGGCGGTATATCTGAATGATCTTACAAATCATCAGACATAAGACACTTTACATACAAGAACTGTTAAAAGAAAATAATACATTTCTGTGTTGTTGATAATTATACTACAACAGCACTCCCTGTAGTTTTTTTTTTATTAATTACACGACCGATATAGAATTACAATAAGAACATTTAAAATATGATTTGAAGGACTTGCTTGCATTATTAAAAAATAAAATAAAATAAAAAACCCACACAAGCAATCTGCAATCTGTAATCATTACTTCGCTAATGATGAGGGCCATACCTTAAATCTGATGTTGTTGCTGACGAGAATGTTGCCCTTCATGAACTCTTTTTCATTATCCCGGTTCTCGGTGACCACGGGGAAGGCGTGATACACGGTGGTCCTCAGGATGCTGACCAGAGACTGGATGCGTGTATGGGGATACACGTACGTCAGGTTGGGCTCCATGATGTCACTAGCGGTGAGTCTGAGAGAGTGGGAAAGAAAGTAATGAAAATAACTCTACATCTTTTGTCCATTTCACTTTCTGCACAACCATTGTGCTTTCAAGAAAAATCGTCTGAAGCTTGAGGAACAAATATGTACCGCTACAGTACGTTTTTAGTGAAATTAACAAATTTGTTTTTAACCAAAAAAATATATAGAAACGTTCTCTCACTTATCCATTTCTACTTCGGTCTCCCACTCCAACAGCGGCACTCCTCTGAGATGAATATGGATATCATAAATTCCCCTATTAAACAAATCTCCTGTCCATTTAGCCACCTGAAAGAAAAAAAAAAAAGCTGAAATAGAATATGCCTGTCTTCACTGAAGCAATTCTAGATTTTTATTATTATTCTTGTATTATTCTCAGAAACCTGTTTGTCTATATGGTTAATACCATGAAAAATGTTTTAAGCATATAAAAGGTTTGTGCTTACCATTAGTGTAATCATGATGGGAAGGCCGTATGTGATCTCATTGGTTGATTCGATGAGAATGACGGTCAGACTGATGGTCATGCGTACCACGCCTCCTAGAAAGGCGGCTGCCCCAATCAGAGCAAACGTCCCTGAGTATATTTGCATACCGAGGTTCCTGAAGCATAAAAGAGGAAATTGTCAATTCTACAAGTACAAAAAGTAGCAGGAACAAAGTAGAAAAACTGATGTGAAAGTGAAGAGCCACAACGAAAAATGCTTGCGAGTGAAATTTATTTTTATCTCTATCCATCTTTAAAATATCTCATGATGTACACTGCTATTCATGGCTGTCCTAAAACAAATAGAAGATTTCCCCTCAGTTTAATAGGATATATCGATTTATTTATTTAGTTATACATTCTTTGGCCACTGCCATTAGGACCTACTACTACACTATACCACTCTCAACTCTTCACCACACACGCCGCATATTGCTGGAAACGTGTTGTTTCCTTGAGCTGCCGCTCCATGTTTAAATGACGGTCACATAATTGTTGCAGATTTGTAATATGCACACTAAAGGGCACTGAACCTGCCTGAGATAACACGGCGAATTATCACACTAAAAGCAGACACTATACCCTGGGTAAACGGTGGTGATAAAGATAGGATGCTTAGTAAGTATAGAGGGGCCTAAGGCATACCTAGACAACTTTCCTTAAACCATTACACCACCAACAAAGCCTTGTTGTTTGACAGAGCCATTCTGACCTTGCCATGTGTACAGTACAGTACCGTATGCTATCGCAGAAGTCAAGTTTCATCAGAGCAGGTAGCATTTTTTCCAATTGCTAATCATTCAGTTTTAGATGATTCTGTGCTCACTGTTGTCTTAGACTCCTCTTATTGGCTGACCAGATGTGGTCTCCTGCTGTCGTAGCCCATCCACCTAAACGTTTGGTGTGTTGTGCAAATAAGTGTCTTCATTTGAGTTACCACTGCGAGTTTCGAGTTACCCTTCTCCTCTGACCGCTCTCACCTACAAGGCATTTCCGCCTACTGAATTTCCCCCCACTGAATGTTTTCTTTTGTTTTTCACACCATTCTGTGCAAACAACAGACACAATTGTGTGTGAAAATTCCAGGAAAAAAAGCAGTTTCTCAAACACTAAAACCAACTGGCCTGGCATCACCTACTGTGGCACTTTAAAAGTCAATGAGGTCACATTTTTCCCCTATTCTTGATGCCTGATGCGAACATTACCCTACTGCCCTTGACCCGTATCTGTATGATCTCATGCACTTGCACTGCTGCCACACAGTTGGCTGGTTTTGTTCCTAATAAAACGTGTATGTGCCCAGAAAATCGGTTAATACTGTTTACGTACATTTTGAGGATGTTGGCCACTAGGCGTCCAAGAGAGGCTCCACAGAGTAACGAGGGGACAAAGAGTCCACTAGGGACAGAGACACCGTATGTCCAACAGCTCAGCAAGAAGTAGAGTACAAAGAACAGAGAGAGGGTGACTGGACTAAAGGTGGCTGGTGAAAGAAAGAGAGACAAATAGACTGTAAGAGACACAAATTAATAAAAACAAATATAAGTCAGTTGTGACTATGATGTATGATCATAGTCAGTCAGTGCCACACTACGTGATGGACAATTTTTGTACCTTCTATTTTAATCAACTTACACTATTATCACTGCAGCACATACTATGAAGCTTACATGTGATTATGGGTTAATTGATAAGGAAGGCAAAACACCCTGGCCTGACACGCATTTCTTTTGAACATTGCACTTATGTCACCACAGTTAATCTTGCTCGTTCAAGGTTAGACCGTGTGTATGCGTGAAGAGTCAGTGTGTCTCACCATCTTGGTGGAACAGCTGATGTATTGCAGTCTCCTGAGGGTTGAAGAAAAGAGTGGCCATGTCATTGTAGGTCTTATTCGAGCAGAAGAACCGCCTTATTGTTGAGTTCACCTCATCATTTACTGACATCTACAAGAGAAAAAGAAATAATGCAATCTAAACTACACATATTCATGTCTGGCATCATAAACAGGCATCTTTATATAGAAATATAAATTTAATATGCAGTCATGGCCAAAAGTTTTGAGAATTACATAAATATTGGAAATTGGAAAAGTTGCTGCTTAAGTTTTTATAAGAGCAATTTGCATATACTCCAGAATGTTATGAAGAGCAATCAGATGAATTGCATAGTCCTTCTTTGCCATGAAAATTAACTTAATCCCGAAAAAAAAAAAACTTTCCACTGCATTTCATTGCTGTCATTAAAAGGACCTGCTGAGATCATTTCAGTAATCGTCTTGTTAACTCAGGTGAGAATGTTGACGAGCACAAGGCTGGAGATCATTATGTCAGGCTGATTGGGTTAGAATGGCAGACTTGACATGTTAAAAGGAGGGTGATGCTTGAAATCATTGTTCTTTCGTTGTTAACCATGGTGACCTGCAAAGGAAAAACCTGCATAAAAATGGCTTCACAGGCAAGGATATTGTGGCTACTAAGATTGCACCTAAATCAAAATTTATAGGATCATCAAGAACTTCAAGGAAAGAGGTTAAATTCTTCAAGGCTTCAGGAAGGGCAAGGGTCGTCCCCTAAAGAGGATTCAGCTGCGGGATCGGAGTGCCACCAGTGCAGAGCTTGCTCAGGAATGGCAGCAGGCAGGTGTGAGCGCATCTGCACGCACAGTGAGGCGAAGACTTTTGGAAGATGGCCTGGTGTCAAGAAGGGCAGCAAAGAAGCCACTTCTCTCCAAAAACAACATCAGGGACAGATTGATCTTCTGCAAAAAGTATGGCGAATGGACTGCTGAGGACTGGGGCAAAGTCATATTCTCGGATGAAGCCTCTTTCCGATTGTTTGGGGCATCTGGAAAAAGGCTTGTCCGGAGAAGAAAAGGTGAGCGCTACCATCAGTACTGTGTCATGCCAACAGTAAAGCATCCTGAGACCATTCATGTGTGGGGTTGCTTCTCATCCAAGGGAGTGGGCTCACTCACAATTTTGCCCAAAAACACAGCCATGAATAAAGAATGGTACCAAAACACCCTCCAACAGCAACTTCTTCCAACAATCCAACAACAGTTTGGTGAAGAACAATGCATTTTCCAGCATGATGGAGCACCGTGCCATAAGGCAAAAGTGATAACTAAGTGGCTCGGTGACCAAAACGTTGAAATTTTGGGTCCATGGCCTGGAAACTCTTCAGATCCTAATCCCATTGAGAACTTGTGGTCAATCCTCAAGAGGCGGGTGGACAAACAAAAACCCACTAATTCTGACAAACTCCAAGAAGTGATTATGAAAGAATGGGTTGCTATCAGTCAGGATTTGGGCCAGAAGTTGATTGAGAGCAGCCCAGTCCA
The DNA here is from genome assembly GCA_013621035.1 of Clarias magur. Taxonomy (NCBI): domain Eukaryota; kingdom Metazoa; phylum Chordata; class Actinopteri; order Siluriformes; family Clariidae; genus Clarias; species Clarias magur. The sequence goes on along the minus strand of QNUK01000023.1, from coordinate 618,870 downwards.
ATTGCAGAGGTCCTGAAAAAGAAGCGCCAACACTGCAAATACTGACTCTTTGCGTAAATGTCATGTGATTGTCGATAAAAGCCTTTGAAACGTATGAAGTGCTTGTAATTATATTTCAGTACATCACAGAAACAACTGAAACAAAGATCTAAAAGCAGTTTAGCAGCAAACTTTGTGAAAACTAATATTTGTGTCATTCTCAAAACTTTTGGCCACGACTGTATATAATTGAGCCATTTTGGGGTGTTTTGGAGGGGCGAGTTTTATTATACAGTATATAGAAATGTATATAATATAACTATAAAAGGAGAAAAGCAAAAAAGTTTGGGGTGGGCGATATGATCTTACGAAAGTTACAACTCATATCACAACATATATTATATACTAATTTATAATCAGTTAAAATATGTAAAGGATTAAAAGACATCACAATATCCATGATATCTCAAACTCTCAAAATAATTGATCACGATACTACGATAATGCGTATATCACCCAGCTCTAACAAAAGAAATAGATCATAAATGAGAACATGATTCCTTTATATAATCTTACACTAACTAGAGCTGTTGTGTTGTTAGCTGCACTGGAGACTAAGTCCCTGCACTCTCCCAGAGTCATGGAGGACATGAAAATCACCACGGTAGTGACCAGACACACCAGCAGACTCTCCAGTACCCTGAGCATGAGGAAAAAATAAAACATTACAAAAAAGAACTACTGTTTATTTTTATAACCAATCATTCATAACCTCTGAAACAGAAATGACAAGCCAACCAGCGCCATGTTAGTATGTGTACCTAATGAATTTAGCTTTGGGGTGGATGTTCTTCATGCGGTACTTGGCGAGTCGCTTGTTGATGCAGTTAAACATGGCACCGAGCAGGCCTCCCACTAAACCCATCAGCACGAAGAAGGCCAAGTCCACCGCTGTCCATAAATGACACTTCTTATCACCATCAGGACACTGCGGAGAGAAAACATCCACAAGAGGGGCTATACTTAGGCAAAATGAAAAAACTTCGCCTTGAGGGAGATTGAATCCGAGCATTGTCACAGGTCAAGCCCAAGAGGGCAAAACTGGCCATGATCTTAGGGAGCAACTGCAATCTTGAAAGTCCAAGTGCACTACAGGCTCCTGTGATGCAGCATATGCAGCAATTTGAAAAAGATGCATCTGACTTCACATGTTTCAGAGGAAGGAAACCTCTACCTACCTTGATTAAATTAAGGAAAATGAATAAAGCACAATCCAAAAAGACATCCAATGATTCTTTTCATTCTGGTCTTTTTCCCAGAAATGTTTAGCCAAAGACGAATATTTTTTAGATTCTAAATGAATTTCAACATGCCAGTGACTAAAAAGGAGCCATAACTAATTATCTTTATCAATGTACTTGTACCTTGAACTCTCCAAAGTTGAGCAGGCCAGGGAGCTGGAAGGAACCCCATTTACCGTAATTGATTCCGGAGCGAAAGAAGTTGAGAGTGAAGGTGGCCGACATGGAGCAGAACAGCTAAAAACAGATAAGGAGTTATTTATTTTTTATTCTGCTGATTATTATTATTTTATACAAATGTGCCAATTTTTGCCTGTCCCATCATTAACACAAAACACCACTGTATACTTTGTATAAGGTTTGTGGCAATCTCTTAATGTGCACTACTTCCTCACCACTTTCCACGTCAGCGCTTGGTTCCAAAAAGACGATCCTTCCTCCAGACTGAAGAGAGTCCCCCCGATGGGAGCCCCAAATGCTGCGGCCACTCCGGCAGCTGCTCCTGCAGACACAAAATCCCTCTTATCCCTAAGAATAAAATGAAATAGAAATGAATTAACACAGCAGTATTAGTCAATAATGTTCAATCAGCATTAAGGAACAATTTTAGGATGTTTGTTTTTGTGCATAACTTCACATGCTTGAAGTTCTCACCTGTCGCTACGGAAGTAGGGAAACTGAAAGCGGATTTTCTTGAAGGTGATGCTCTGAAACTAAATTCAAGGACATTTTTTTGATACACACACACACAAAAAAAAAATCAATATCACACTCAAAAATATAAAGGAGAGTAAACATCTAATATCAGTACTACTACAGAACAACCGTGTCTCAGTACACTCAGCACCATTACAAGTTATTTTAATTGTCATCATATCACACTGTTAAGGAATTCTGTATTCTGTTGTCAGAAGGTGTTGATGTGTTTCGTTAACAGAGGCTCTGACAATAGATCAGGATTCAAGGTTTAGATTAATCAACATGTTCTCTATCTAATTCATACAATTTTCAACTGTTGTAAGGTGGACACTCCCCTTAAACAGACAACCATGTGTGTAATGGTTGAGTTTTAATTAGTTTTAATTAGAGGGGCGTTCAAGTCAAAATGGGACTTGTGATGAAATTTCCGTTGAGTTAAACATTTTAAAGAAGTTGATGACGAGCCTGGCCGAGGTAGCTGGGAGCCCACAGCGGTTCCTGTAAACATTCAAGCGTGTGGAACACATCCTTGAAAATAACAGATAACATGTGGAAAAGATACATGTGTCTGTGGGAACTGTACACATAATCATTCATGAAGACCACCTGCATGTTACAGGAACTCGGCTGGGAGTTACTTCCTTAAACGACGCCCGCCCCCCCCTGCCCCGCCCCGCTCTGCCCCCATATATTCTAGAGTACATACATTGTGCAGTGAAAAACTATTCAAACTATTGAACCACAGACTTTCTGATCAGTAACCCAGAGCGTTAACCATTTCAACCTGTAACTAATAACTCCTGATGTTTAGTATTAAAATCCATGACATTTAGACTCTATGAGGTTTATTGAAATTTAACAGTTCTTATATGTACCTGGGGGAGTCCAGCTCCTACAATGGCGCCGCTATGGATCATGGGTCCCTCTTTCCCCACAAACAAACCTGAAAACAAAGACTCATCACATTAACCCTGTATAATTAATCAATATCCATATAGACCCATACTAACAGTTGACGCATTCATAAGTGCATTTTAAAGGAAATATTTTTCAGTTTTTATTAGTTTGGCTGATATTAAGGAAGCTGTGAGTTAGTGATTTTACAGCCCTAATATATTTATATAGTAAATATATAGATCATTTATCCTTGGGTACATTTATAACATTATTTTACGGCTCCAGAAACACTTTTCAACAATATAAATCACAGCTTTAGCTCAATCACACTACCTCCTGCGACAGCAAACAGAACCCCCATGGCTTTGCAGATGAAGGTGCGCAATCGCACGATTCCCGGAATCTTCACACCGTTCAGATAACTTTTGATTTCTGGAATACCTGATCCAGCAGCCACAGGCTGAAATAACACATTAACGACGTTAAAAACAAAGAATATCCATTTGTTTTCTCAACCAGTGGAACAACAAATGAACACCGCAGCATACGTTAAGAATAAGAAATCCAATACTGATCTTTGGGCATTGTGCATGATTAGATTACTCTAATTATTTAACTCTGGCTCTAAGGCTAACGTGGTGATGTCATTTATTTCCCAAACTCATGATGATGACATCATAAGTAACATAATAAAAACTCACTGAACACACGTTAACTGATCACTAGAGATGTGTAATGGCGGAGTTACCTCGATCAGGACCATGACGCTGGCAATAAACACAAATGCCATATTGAATGCCAGCAGTTCAAGCAATGACAAAGCAAGGCAGCCATTTTCACTGCACTCCTCCACAGCTAAAAGATATGTTAAGGAAACGGTCTGGTCAAAAGGTAACAAGGACAGAAGAATCAATAAAAAAATTAAAGAACAGTAAAAAAATATACAGAATGTTAATTCTGTATAAAGGATACATTTTCCCACCAGTCTGAATTTCAATTGCGTGAAAAGGTGCACGAAGAAATCGACAAAAATGCCAATCTGAAAAAGACAGAAACCTTCATTTAAAACCATAATTTATTTATTTATACTTTTATCACTGAACCTACTTTGACACACCTGGTACTGTTTGACTTCATGATATTGATCTCTAAAAAAACATTTACAATCTTTAGTGCTGTGGTGCTGTTTATCAGCACGGTTGTGATGTGGCCGTCCAACAATACAGCATGACCTCGTGTGTGATACTGCTTTCTATACTGTATAATTTATCATACCAGGCCTGTAGATACTCCAATAGCAAACACCAACATCCACTTGACAGCCTCAAACTTTTTGGCTTTCTAGAATGAACAAGCAAGGTAGGGGAAAAGAAGAAGAAGAAAAAAAAAATACAACAACAAATCAAACAACAACTCAATGAAAATGAATTACAAGAAAAACACAACACAGCAATCAGATATTAACAGGTACCTTATTGTCCATCCCCTCCAACACCTCCACGTACGGCTCGTTAATACACCGATCATAATCCAAACTCTGCAAATATACAGTAGGAAGCATTATATTTGTCTCTATTTAAAGGATAAATGAGCGGAGAGTAAAATAAGCAGTCTCACCTCGTAGTCTTTCCGTGGGAGTATTTCATCTTCATCTTCCCTGGTTTCACCCAGAATTGTCTGGAAATGTAGAAAAGAAACGACACGACATCTTACAACGTATAGCATCATAACTGCATAAATGGGTAATTAGAATGCTTGCATAAAAAAAAAAACCATTGTTAGTTAACCAAGGAGGCACGGTGGTGTAGTAGTTAGCACTGTCGCCTTGCACCTCCAGGGTCCAGGTTCAATTCCAGGCCAGGTTTGATTTCCGTCTCTGTGAGCATGGAGTTTGCATGTTCTCCCCGTGCTTCCTCCGGGTACTCCGGTTTCATCCCACAGTCCAAAGACATGTAGGTTAGGTTAATTGGCATTCCCAAATTGGCCATAGTGTGTGTGTGTGTGTGTATATATATATATGAGTGTGTGCCCTGCGATAGATAGGGTGTAGCCCGCCTTGTGCCCCAAGTCTCCTGGGATAGGCTCCAGGCCCCCCCGTGAACCTGAATACAGGATTAAGCGGTATAGATGATGAGTGAGAGAGAGTGTTAACCAATAAAAACTGACAGTGATATTAGAGATGGGCGGAAAAAAAAAACGATTCTGTGGATATCAGGATTCTTTTGTAAGGTAAATTCATGTATTGACTCAAAATAAATAAATAAATAAATAAATAAATAAATAAATAAATCATCTGTCCTCCATACTGTTTATCCTGTACAGGTTCACAGGAGCCTGTGACCAAGAAACTTTCCCAGGAAACGTAGGGGCATATGAGGCAAGGGGTGCCAATCCATCACAGATCACACACATACACACTATGAGCAAATTGGAAATGGCAATTAACCTAATCTGCATGTCTTTGAACTGTGGGAAGTAATCCATGGGGAGAACATACAAACTTGATGCGCACAGACCAGAGACGGGAATCAAAATCTTGACCCTGAATAGGCGAAGCCACAGCGCTTATTAATTATTATATTAATTATTATTATCTTATTAATCTGGTGTTTGTTTTTTAACATGTATGTGGTGGTATGAGGTGGTAAAATGTTGCCGTTCCTCTAAAATCCTACAGATGGAGTGGTATGAGAATTTTTTTTGTGAAGTTTGTTTAGAATTGTAACAAAATCTAATAATAATAATAATAATAATAATAAGAAGAAGAATATTGAATCTGGATATTTATAAAAAAAAATATGATTTATATAGAATCGCAATGGTAATTGAATCTGCACCAAAAATATTGTGATGATATTGTATAGTCTTGTCCCTGCTAATTATTATTCCTAGTTGACATGGTACGCTTTTTTCCTGTTATGAACTGATTATTTAAGATTTATAGGAAGAGACTTCAGTGTCAGAACTCATTGTAGAAAAGTATAAGAGGAAACACACGCGTCAGGTTGTGCTGTTATATGAAACTAATCCACTTTGGAGTGGCAGGAGTAACTCAGCTTTGTATCAGGCTGCATCGCACCACTCTGGTGTGGATCATTCTCCAAGAACTGCCTGTCAACATATGTCCTGATAGAAATTCACCCTTATTCTGTAATGATCTTATCTGGCTGATTAATTCATATATGAACCATGACAATCAAATTAGGAAATCTTTTTATTTTTTTTTTTTGCTGATACTGAGAAAATCTCAGTCATATGGATGATAATCGTCAACCTCTTTTTAAGTGAAAAAGCTACCATAAGGTTTGAAATTGACTATGTTGACTGGTTTATATGTGAGGTAGTGCACATGTGCGTGGAATGAGAGGGCATTTGGGATTCAGCCCTAAAACAGCTTGAGTTATTGATGTGGGCTAAAGTCAGAAAGCCAGATGGTCAATTATTCCTAAACAAAGGGCTCACCCTTCTACAGCACAGACTGACATTTCTATTTGTCCCCTAAACACTGATTTAAACACAAACACTGTAGTTCATTTTGATGAGATTTACAGATTTGTGTATCCTGGTGTTATATCCAGTAGTAATTATGATCAAAGACTAAGCTGTCTAACTCTTGAACAAGCAGACCTGAAAGCTGAGTGATAACATCATTTAAAAGCCAGACACCCTGATCACTTCTCCTGGCATCATCCCTGTTAGAGATAAAGAGCCATGATGTTGTTCCGTTGTGCAGAATGAAAACAGAGGGTGGAGCCTGGAGAGGAAGCTCTGCTAGCTAGCACTGAGCCAAACACACCAGCTGTGAACACGTTCATAGAAAATAAAAACCGCACACACAAATAAACCGACAAATTATTTCAGAATAAAGTGAACATGAAGCCTACCAGCTCTTCTGGTGTTCTGGTTTCACCCTCTCTGCAGCAGCACTGACAACACAAACAGCTCCCACAACACGCCATCTTCAGCATCACACACTGGTGGGCGTGTCATAGGTATCACGTGGCATGCAGGGACGCCAAAGAGGGTTATTCAAGAGCACTGTGTCTGCGCACGGTTTGCGCAAAACAGCTTGAAGCTTTGATATGAAATTCATATTTGTATGTAAAATCACAGATAATATTTTTTTTTCTAACATATTTACTTAAAGATAATAAGAAATATAAAAATTATTAATAGGTTTAAAAAAACAAATCATACAAATGAGCTGTTTAATATAGTTTATTAATAAAAATAAGAAAAATAAGTCAGATTGGTGAGTACACAATGCATGTTTTTAATAAATAAACAGTGATTAAACCCCCAAACAAAAAAGAAAATCATTTACATAAATAAATAATACATAACACAGAAACATGTTTGCTGTACATGTACAGTGACAGAAAGAGGTTGTCCTTCACTTATTGTTATTTATACAAATGGTCCCAGAAATAAATAACCAACATTCTCAGTTTTAACTAAATAAAATCGATAAATAACTGATTTTAATATAAAACTAACAATAGACAATATAATTTTCAAATAACATTTTTTTATATGAAAATTATTGTACAGGCAGATACAGTTTAATAAATCAATACGGCTATGATTTTAGGTCAGAGACACCAGATCAAAATAAATCCTATATGCTAAAAAAAAACTATATTATATTTATTTCTATTAATTATTCAGGCTGTTACGTGACTAGGGCTCATTATTATCGAAATAAAATATTTAATAAACATAATAGGATTGGCACCCTGTCCAGGCTGTGATCCTGTATATAGGATTAGCAGTATAGAAGATGCACGAATGAATGTATGAAGTACAGTTTTACTGTAATACCCGGACGTGATCGCCATCAAATATTATTTTATAAACAATTATACTTGTATATCTTCATTATGATCCGCGCGATTTGATAGAACGATATCTCTGTGTATCGCGCTTACCCATAATCCTCCTCTCTGCGCCGCTAGGCAAACGCGTGCATACCCCCGCAGGCCTTAACGGGGCTGTCCTGCTGTACTCAGAGGCTCCGCCCACTTTAATCTAATTATAGTACACTCTGCCTGCGCGATACGCGGAGGCTGGACCCGTCCGGTGGAACTCGTCGCTCTGGTTTTTCTATATTTATTTATTTAAATACCGGGTGTATTGATTGAGGTAAAAACACCGATTACGAAGTTTTTCTTTTGGGTCTATTGTTAGAGTAAGCTATAGGGGAAGCGAGTTTGCGTGTTAACTTTTTCAAGCTAGCTGGCTAACACCGGCGAGCGCACGTGCTCCTGAAGATGCTGGTGTTCGGCTTTGTGTAGAGATGTTTTTATCTTCTATTAGGTTATTTATTTGTTAAGTATAATTTTAATACCTTGTTAGTCCGAATAATGCTGTCCTTCTTAAGCAGTGTTTTGTAGCTGAGTTCATGTTGTCTCGTTAGGAATCATGGTAAACCAGCGGGAGGAAAACGGCTGGCAGCCGTGTAAAAACGACTCGAGCGGGGCGAGTAACAGCGGCGAGAGCTCGAAGGAGAGCTCCAGGTGCTCGACCCCTGTTGGGGAGGCGGACCACGGACACAGGCTGAGGGACAAGATGAGGAGACGCATCGAGTCCGGGGACCGCTGGTTCTCCCTCGAGTTTTTCCCTCCGCGCACAGCCGGCGGTGCTGTCAACCTCATCTCCAGGTGAGCTCCTCAGCGTTCACTGCTCCGCCTGCGCTTCCGGGTTCCCCGGTTTTATTCCAGCTTCAGAACGCCCGTTGACGGCTGTCCAGATTATAAGGAGTTAAGTACTGCATAGTGTTTTTCAGTGAAATGAAGGGGACCCTGTGCAGAGTCCTTCATCCCTGTAAGTGGATCATCTCTGATCTGTGACCGCAAACTTGGCAGCATTTGAACAATTGCCTAGGATAAAAGTCTTTGTGTGCTGTCTAAACTAAATCTAAACTGAGATCCATGGAGACATGGGTTTGCCAGATTGGGTTGGGGTCTAGGGTCCGTCCACGTGCCATCAGATGACAGATGGTCCCCGCACTGGAGATGTACGTGTCGTTTGTGTGGCAGTTACTTCTGGGATCTGGTTGCCAGATCGACATCTGACTGTGATTGTATCTGAGTATTTGGGACTGATGGACCTCGCTCAAGTGTCTAACAGTGGCAGCCTGGCGGTGTGGAGACTCGAAATGGGGACCTTCTGGTCAGTAGTGTGGACCCCTTAACCACTAAGCTACCCCTGCCCCCCGGTTTGGGATCAAATAAAATGCTGACTACATCTTGCATGGCAGACATTAGTAGAAACCATTCCCAGCAGACTGCAGGTTATTATAATAGCAAAGAGAAACCACAAATGAGATGTTCATAAAGAGCACATGAGTGTAATGTTAATGTTCAGGTGTCCACAAACTTTTGCCCATGTATACATAGGCAAATCTGAGACTGTTGTTCAGCTATATGCCATTGAGCATATTTTTTAAATCATAATGCTTTTGCCCTTGACAAAGCAGATGAAGGAATTAACTTGGGTCATGTTCAAGCCTTACGTAATGTACTTATCGGCTTGTTCCTTAAATAGCAGTGAAACAAAACCAGTTTGTCCTATAGTTTAATTACTGTCATTATTAACCAGATGTTAAAGCATTATTAATGTGCTTCCTGTATTAGATTCGACCGTATGGGATCTGGTGGGCCTCTCTTCATCGACATCACTTGGCATCCAGCAGGAGATCCTGGCTCAGACAAAGAGACCTCATCTATGATGATCGCTAGCACGGCAGTCAACTACTGTGGCCTGGAGAGTGTGCTGCACCTGACTTGCTGCAAGCAAACAAAAGATAAGCTCACGGCCCATCTGAGCAAGGCCAAGCACCTGGGACTAAAAAACATCATGGCACTTAGGGGAGGTTAGATACTCGGTCGCACCTGAATTTTTTGAGTGAGAATTATGTTCGTATTATATCATATAAAATAGACTGTGCATCACAAACATTGTTTCTGTGCAGATCCAGTGGGAGCAGACTGGGAAGAAGAAGAAGGAGGGTTCAATTATGCTGTAGACCTTGTGAAGCACATCCGCAGTGAATTTGATGACTACTTTGATATTTGTGTTGCTGGTAAGTGTTTTTAGTAGTCAGCAATCACAGTGGTTCACAGATCAAATTTTGTACAGGGTTATGTATTCCCTGGTTTCAAACCACCTGATCCAGTCTGTTAGCTATTTTTCAAACCGTGTATATGTTGGATCAACGCTTGGATTTGGGAAGATATGAAACGTTTTCATCCAGGTTATTTATTTATTTTATTTGAGTCTAAATGTGATGTTCTGTAATGACTAGGCTACCCAACTGGGCACCCAGAGGCTGAGAGCTATGAAGAGGACCTGAAGCACTTAAAAGAGAAAGTGGATGCAGGAGCACACTTTGTTGTGACTCAGCTCTTTTTCAGAGCTGAAACATTTCTGAAATTCCTTAAGGATTGCAGAGCTATTGGCATCACCTGTCCCATTCTTCCTGGAATTTTCCCCCTACAGGTACTTAAAACCAGTTAAACACATTGTTAATTTAAATAAAATAAAAAAACAACTGTCTTCCAGAAACTGTTCATTCACAAATTATCAGTCTCTGTATCTTTTGACTATAAAGCGTGGTACAATTATTATAGTCTGAATTGATCAACACATTATTAATTATTATACATAGAAATTATAACGTTATTATTATTATTATTATTATTATTATTATTATTATTATTATACATTATTCCAATTTGGAATTAGGAGGCCCCATCCCTTAGTTTTGCATGTGTCCACAAGCAACTTGTATTAAAAGTGTTCATCCATGCATTCCAAGCGCAATAGAACGATCTCAACCTCGGCACAAAATGCACAATTTTCGACTTATGAGGATCTATTTAGTACATGTGCAGAACCACTTTGCTTCCCTGGCTCCTAGCTTGCTTGTTTTTGGTTCAATCAATAATAATGAACTGCTTCAAAAATGGGCCGGAAATCACTGCAAAAATCCACCCGCTGTGGACTCAATTTTGCACACACCCGCACACTTGTATCAAAATGGGAGAGCAGGGTTTCCTGCCAACATCTGTCGCATTGTTTGGGACTTGACTAAACTTTTTCCATTGTGAAGGCTGATTTTCATGGAAAAAAGCACTATCAGATATTTATGATGATTCATGTTTCATATTGTATGTTCTTACACTGTTTTTGTTTGCCATTTCCTCCTTCACAGGGTTATCATTCACTACGTCAACTGGTCAAACTCTCAAAACTGGAGGTGCCAGAGGAAATCATGAAGGTGATCGAGCCCATCAAAGACAACGACGATGCCATTCGCAACTATGGCATCCAGCAGGCCGTGGAGATGTGCAAGGTGCTACTGGACAGCGGCGATGTGCATGGCCTGCACTTTTATACACTTAACAGAGAGGTGGCTATAACTGAAGTGCTCCGGCAGCTCGGCTTATGGATTGAGGACCCTCGGTGAGTAAATCATTATAGTTTCATACTGCGTTCATGTTGAAAATAACAGTTGCAGTTACTTAGTGTGATATTTAGTATAGTCTCTGGCAAAATTGTTGACTCGTATGTAATCTTTTTAATAAAAGGCGACCTCTGCCCTGGGCTGTGAGTGCTCATCCCAAAAGACAAATGGAGGACGTCAGGCCAATTTTCTGGTCCACGAGGTCCAAAAGCTACATCTATAGAACACAGGACTGGGATGATTTCCCCAATGGGAGATGGTATCTAGATCATTTTAATATTTATGATGTATTGTCAATATTTCAGTTCTGTTTTTACTTTTGGAAACTTAAATAAATTTTTCTCAAAATAACATCAAGATTGTTTAATTTAAACACATACCTAATGCACTATACACCATGCTTCCATTTTAGGGGCAATTCTTCATCTCCAGCCTTTGGTGAGCTGACTGATTACTATTTGTTCTACCTGAAGAGCAAGTCGCCTAAAGAAGCTTTGTTAAAGATGTGGGGAGAGGAGCTCACAAGTGAGCAGAGTGTGTACGAAGTCTTTACTAATTATATTACAGCGCAACCCAACCAAAATGGACACAAGGTAGATAGATGGTGATTGCAGATACTTCTATCTCTTTACAGAAAATTTGTTCCAAGTTTTAAACCACACTTCTTTTTTCTTTTAATATTATATTCTAAATTCCATTCTATGTAGTGCTATTAATTAGTTCTAATGGTTCAATTGCACGGTTAAAATTACATTTGCTAATATATAAATATAAAATGTAAAGTGAAAGTGCAATCAAATATTAAACTTGCATGGCATTCTGCAGTGGGATCTTTTAATACAGCAAAAAGTAGAAAAGATTTTGATTACACGTCATATTTTGTTAAAATATTTATAAAATTGTTTGCATTTTAATTAGGTGATATGTCTGCCATGGAATGATGACCCTCTGGCTCCAGAAACGAACATGCTAAAGGATGAGCTTGAGAAAATAAATCGTAAAGGAATCCTCACCATCAACTCGCAGCCCAACATCAATGGCAAGCCTTCTTCTGACCCCGTTGTAGGTTGGGGACCCCCAGGTGGATATGTCTTCCAAAAGGTAGGGGGTGGGCGTCATTTAAAAGCATTGTTGTGGACACTCCTATTACTTTTCCTTATATTTATAATTAATTACTGTTTATTAAAACATAATCCATTTGTAATGCTAAGGTGTAAGAGTTCCATTTTAATATGAAGTATTAAGTTACATTATTGTAAGTAGTAAACATGGACAACAGGCCCATAATAAAAACACATTCCCTTTTTAAATTCAAAGGCTTACCTGGAGTTTTTTACGTCAAGCGAAAATGCAAACGCACTCCTCAAAGTGCTGAAGAAATACGAACCACGTGTGAACTATCACATCGTCAATGTCAAGGTAAATGACGCTTCCTGTTCTCTCTGCTTTTTCAACACAGTTTATTTTCTTTACTTATCATTTCTACATGACCTTTAATTTCTCTTGCAGGGTGAGAATATTACAAATGCCCCTGATATGAAACCCAATGCTGTAACCTGGGGGATTTTCCCTGGAAGGGAGATTGTACAGCCCACAGTGGTGGATCCAGTCAGCTTTATGTACTGGAAGGTAAGGAACATTTCATATAATGCTCATTATATGCAGAGTTTCTAACCAAAGCAGTAGGATAATACATAAAACGATGCACATACATGTCAAGAACCTAGAATTAGAATCGGGAAAATGTCAATTTTGTCAAGAATCATCAGGCCTAGTCTGCATAGAAACAATAACAAAAGTCTAGGGAACAGCGGTTTTGCAGGTGGGGAGGAAAATTATTAGTTTTCAACTAACCGCCTGTGTCCTCTGTAGCTTCAGAGTTTTGAGCTTGGCTGACAGTAATGGAAATCAGTTTAGTCATCTGTTGTAAACCATCAGTCTTGAGGTTTGATGTGTTCCCATCAGCAATTTCTGAAATATTCAAATGAGTGCCAACTGGGATCAATTTTTTGTACTGGTCCCTTCTAGAATTTACTTATTGCTTATTAATTGCAGGAATGAGGCAATGATTCTTACATGTTCTTTTATATGCTTTGATTGTAACGTTAAAGCAGTATATTTTGGTATTTTGAAAGGAATCCATTAGATTTTACGATCACGGATACCTTTATCCCCCCCTTCATCCAGTTTGAATATTTATCTTTGCATAGACTTATCCTCATTGTATAATAAGAATCACAGGTTGCTTGTTGCTCTGCATATAATCAGAAGGGGAAAACACCTTGCCAGTAGTAAAAATACTGATTTAATAATATTTTTGTCTACAGGATGAGGCATTTGCACTGTGGATCGAGCAGTGGGCGAAGCTGTACGAGGACGAATCCCCCTCCAGAATGATTATTCAGTATATTCATGATAACTACTTCCTGGTCAACTTGGTGGACAATGAATTCCCCCTGGACAGTTGTCTGTGGCAGGTCATCAACGACATGTTTGAATTGCTAAACGCACCTCCAGAACCTCTGGAACAAAACCTTCACTAGGCAGATCTGCTGCTGTTTCATTTTAAGACTTTATAAAACACCATATATAAGCAGTTATAATAATGCCACTAATCTTGCAGTTGTTATATATCGTACTGTGATATCAGTAATATTCAGATCAGTACTTGGTTTCAAAAGCCATTCATGTTGAGTGGGTTGTTTTTAAAAATACCATATTATTAAGAAATATGGTTGTTAACCATTGTATATTACTATAATTCGAGCACTTATTTTACTATTATGACTTTAACTTAACTGATTTTAAAGCTATTTATCAACAGGTTTCAGCATTTGCACAAGATTTTTGGGAACTTGTGCCAGCTGGAATATAAATGCACACTAAAGCAAGTGTGATGTTTTTAAAGAGACTGAATCAGAGGTGAATGCACATCATCCAAGGCTATGGAGGCTGACGGTGATCGAGATTAGTTATAATCTGCCACAAAAAAGGTGCTTACCGTAACTTTGGATAATTTCATCCTTTATTTTTTTATGCAAGTTGTTTTTTTTTTTTTTGCCAGTTTTTCATGGATTGCTGGTAAATATCAAAATAAAAACCGCACACTAAGACTTTATCTTACCTGAGATACCTTTGTGTCATATTTCCCAAGTAATTGTATTTATCATTTGTATTATTTATCAGCCATGTGACTTTATAACACAGCGGTAGATTATGGTATAGAATGAGAGTAAAGGTGAAACCATATCTAGAGAAGAATGATTGGACTTTCTCTCATCAGCAGATGTGATGTCATGCATGATTAATCAAATACTTTTATCCATCAAGTGAAAATATAGCAAAACTAGAAACAGATGAAAAGTTGATGGCATCAACAAATAACATGCATTTAAAAAAAATCTAAGATTTAATCAAGCATTAAAATATTCAAATACATTTTTGTTGGCTACAATTTTTGCTACATTTTATGATTTCTTAGGGCAAATAACCAGCATTAACCTTTTCATCAATTTGATCTACACTACCTTTCGAAGAACATGGGCTGCCTTCACTCCCCACATGCACCAGTAAGGCACCCATGACTCTGTCACCAGTTCACAAGGCTTGCAGCTTGCTCTGACCCACAGCTTTAATCTCTAGTCTAAGCTAATACATTTTTTCCTGCTTCCAAACCATCACCTTCAGAAAAAGCAGTTCACTTGCTGCTTAATATATCCTGTACACTTCCAGCCACCATTGTAACGAGATATTGAAAATGTAGCTACTATGAGAAGAGCCAAGTTGTAATGGTGAGATGTTCCCAGTCTGCAGTGATAAGGATATGCCAAAAGTGATCCAAGAAAAGAAAAACGGTTAGCGTTAAGCTAAACTATAGCATGCATACACTGCTCATGTGCGTCCTCTGAGCACAGCGCACTTGCGTGGTGCAATAACGGCACAGAAACACCAATTAATGTGTTTAATTTATAGGATAAATCTATCAAAAAGTCTTCAGCCTGTTGTTTCCCCTATTCTGTACATTGTGGTGTAAATTCTGCCTAAGTATCTTTGGATAGGCTACAGGTCTCCGTGACCCTGTACACAGGATAAGCGGTATAGAATACAAATTAATAAACATTTTCCAGTCAAGGACATTTTGCAGGAATGTATCACACATGGGATAATTTGGATCATTGGTGCCATGCTGGTTTTACACATGGTGAAAATTATCTCTTAATTTCCCAATATATATAAATCTGCACCATGCTTCAAAATAAGCTAGCTACATGTACATTAAGAAATGTTCATTAAGGTGCATGATGTCCCCCAAAGACACTAGAGTCAAGCCCAATACCAATCCCAATTCCTCTCCTTCAAGGTACACCACAGGTGAAGGGATCAGCTATTTTTCACCATCCCTGTGCAAACTGTTCAAATTATGTTTTTATCACCCTTAGACACAATTCATAAAAGAAAACAAAGGAAGAGAATAAGCCAGGTGTTGGAATCCTTTATGAAACATGAGCAGCTCAGAATATATACAGTACAGTGCATATGGAAATGTCTTCACTACGGTCCATTCATCACCTGTAGAGCATGGTGGCCATGCACCTCCAGGGTTGAGGGTTCAAATCCCATAGTGGTTCCGTGCACATAAGAGTTCGCATGTTCTGCCTGTGTTTGGTGGGTTTCCTCTGGGTACTCCAGTTTTTTCCAACATTCCAAGGACTATCATTATTCATTACTATGTTTAAGTTAAAATATCACAAATGAAATGGAGGATGGGACGGTGTATCTGCCCATTATTATTACTCACATATTATTATATTATTTTAGATGGAATATGTGAGAATAACTTCTGTGTTTCAGATGAAATAACTTCAGACTTTAATTACCCTGATCATTTATTTTGTTGCTCCTAATTGTCTGCACCGCTGGAAAGCTTGTTGAGTTTTGTGGGTCACATGAGATGCCAATGAGTCATGTTGGAAATGTACTTCTCTCTCTCGCTCTTTCTCTCTCTGTCCTTCTATCTGGTGACAGTATGTTCTGTTTCTGCGGACGGTCCCACATGGGTAGCCTAAAAATAAAAATGTTACCATACTTTGAATGAGTCATAATTGTTTTTTTTCCCCCCCTTTTCTCAGAGACACGACATTCAATCACAAGTTATTGGCACATGTTTTTCTGCTGCAAGCCACCCATTTGTCCAGACTTGGGACTGGCACTGAGGATGCCCTGCATATGCTAGAGCTTGGTATTTTATATGGGTATAGGGATAAGGGCCTTGCCCGAGGGGTCTCAACCGCCTGAGACACCACTGCCCAGTTTACATATTTGTGTGTTGTTATATTAAATATTGTATAATATTTATCTAAAAATATCTAACTTAATCTATGTTGCTATAATTTTTTTTTTTTTTACATAAAATAAAAAAATCATTATACATTTGGGAATTTTAAAACCATGATTTTTTTTGCCTTCTAGGTCCGACAAAAGGAGGGAAAAAAACATCGACGTGATCTAATATGGTTTCACAATTTTCCAAAAGGGGTGTGTATCCTCTGTAGGCTGTTGCCTGTTTCTAGGAAGAACCTTTGACCTAGATTTAACTTTACTCTGCATGCATATTTGATAATGTAATATGGCATTATCAGACATAAATGGCACCTCAAATCATGGAATCACCCTTGCATTACTACCTGTGTACGCAATGTGTATACCTGTAACAACGCTGTGAAATCTGAAATATGTGCATCAAGGCAGCGGTTAAAGGCTTCATGACATTCAGAAAGTTCGGCGTGGCCGGGGTGTCAGGTTAACCTTAATCTGCAAAGTTCTCCTGCTCTGTGTCACTTAGCACTTTGGTTCCAGCTAGTTATACTGAGCTCATCAGCTGGTTAGTAAGATATTTAAAAAAATATTGCCTTTACATTAACATTTCAAGGAAACCACCCGGCAAAGCTGAAAGAACAAATAAGAGGTCGGGTGGTTAACATTTTTCAGCTGCAAAATCCAGGTTCCGGGTTCTGTCCTTTTAAACAGAGAAACACTTTCTGAATTTGAAAAAGCAAAAATTTCTCTGTCTCTATACAGTATAGTAAAAGTGAAAGCCTCATGTATGTAAGAAAAATGCAAAGAAAGTACTATCTGGTCATGTTCTGTGATACAGTTGGTGGAACAAGGCTTATTGTAATTTTTTCATCATAGCGGTCGCCATATCAGATCATTCGAGCTACAACAGATTTTAGATTAATACTGTAGCTTTCCTGTAGAAATTCAGTAGGCGTTATATGGGGTAGGGGTTAAGGGTCTTGCCCAAGGACCCAACAGTGGTGACCTGGTAGTGATGGGGCTTGAACCCCCTACCTTCTGATCAGCAGCCCAGAGCCACAACTGACACACAGCTACAGAATTAATTTAATTGTGTTACTAACTAACACCTTGAAGGGTTACCACAAGCGTTTAGTTCTTTTAGGGGAAACACTTGAACCTGAGATCTTCCCCAGAAAAAGGAACATCTTTAGGGAGCTTGATTGATAGATCTTTACCCGATAGATTTTCATTAGTGCAAAAAAAAAAAAAAAGAAAAGGAGAAATAATAATAATAATAATTTCTAATGACCCACCATAAATACTTATGTGGAAAAATTTAAATAGTTATTCAGTGTAACAGCAATAAACCGAGGTAAAGAATCCTGGAACAAAAGGAAATAAAAAAAAGGCTCTCTGACATCATTATTATTATTATTATATTATTATTATTATTATTATTATTATTTATCAGAGTTTATTATGATGCTGCTCTCTTACTTAACATCAATCCATATGAAAAGTCCTTTTCTTTCTTGTGTCTGTGTCCGGGAACCCAAATGTTATCTTTAACAAAAGAACAAAAAAATCATTGTTCTACTCTCTGTTCTCTCAATCCTCTATGACGCACTCTATGATGTTTATATTCCAGCATATCATATCTCACAGGAACATGTTTGAAATCGCTGTTTTGTTCTTATGCTTCGTGTATAACGTTCAGTCTGTAAAACCATCTAATGACAAGGTGCTTATCTTTGCTTCTGCGTGGGTGATTTGTCTCTCACACAACACCATGAACGACCATCTACACAATGAAGCTTGCACATTACAAGACCTCAGTCCTGACCTCACTCCAAACCGTTTCCACATGCTTGGATCATTAAAGGAGTTCCTGGGAGGCCAGCGTTTCAGACGTGAGGCAGGCAGTCCGATCATGGCTCTGGTCTACTGAGAAAACATGACCGTAGAAAATTTGATGTTATCCAAGCGCTAGTGAAACGCTAGTTAGTTCATTAATATAGAAGGAGATTATATGGAGAAATGAAGGGAGTTTTTTACTCTCATAACTGTTTTCTGTTATTCTGCATAATCAAAAATCCCGATTTGAGCAGTGTGTGTGTGTGTGTGTGTGTGTGTGTGTGTGTGTGTGTGTGTGTGTGTGTTGAGAGGGTATTACACTTGATTGGCAAGTTAAGTTTTATTTTAAGATATAAACACACACACACACACACA